>JACXGJ010012910.1:0-17145 GCA_016801105.1 Esox niger
TGCTTCACTGTTACCAGAGGGTTGACAGAGCTGTAAGGCATCAGTTGCAGGGTGGGTTGAGTTGCTTCACTGTTACCAGAGGGTTGACAGAGCTGTAAGGCATAAAGACTCAGGGTGGGTTGAGGTGCTTCACTGTTACCAGAGGGTTGACAGAGCTGTGAGGCATCAGACTCAGGGGGGGTTTAGGTGCTTCACTGTTACCAGAGGGTTGACAGAGCTGTAAGGCATCAGTTGCAGGGTGGGTTGAGTTGCTTCACTGTTACCAGAGGGTTGACAGAGCTGTAAGGCATAAAGACTCAGGGTGGGTTGAGGTGCTTCACTGTTACCAGAGGGTTGACAGAGCTGTAAGGCATCAGACTCAGGGTGGGTTGAGGTGCTTCACTGTTACCAGAGGGTTGACAGAGCTGTAAGGCATAAAGACTCAGGGTGGGTTGAGGTGCTTCACTGTTACCAGAGGGTTGACAGAGCTGTAAGACATCAGACTCAGCAGGCAGACATAGCGCCACACACAGTCAGTCATTACTCTAAGTCACAGCTCCCCCCCGTCCTCATCCACCTCTTCCTGCCCAAAGCTTGAGACCAGTGACCTGGAAAATGGCTGCTGTGCAGGGCCGCGGACTGAGCCAAGTGCTTTCCCTCTTATTCCCAATCTCCCCTCCCATCCAAACAGCAGAAATATTGAACCAATTACAAGATGATTATCTGGTCAGCATGCCGGCCACCGAGGCCAGGCGAGAGAAGACACTCTGGGAGTGCGGGCAGAGTGCAGTACCCCAACTGGCAGCTGAAAGGGTAGAAGCAGTCATTGACTTTGGCTAAGGGTCTGGCATTTGTTCCCACTTCACCTAAGCCTTCTGGATATTATACCTGTATTCACAGACCTGTACCTCAGCCCATTCCAACTCAAGACCCATTTGCCCAGACTTGAGGAACAATCAGAAAAAAATCACCACTTGCTTTTCTAATACTTTTTTGTTTCTTTGTTTTAATGGTTATACTGTGTTACACTTCAGTGTTGAATGTACATTCCCTGAAAATTGTCAAAAAGTTTGGTAGAAGTGGAACTGTATGTCTGCCTCTGTTTAGCGTAGTTGCACGATGGACAGATAGGAAACAAAAGCACTGATGAATCAGTCTCCTTGTGCTAAGGTGTTCTTTTTATAGGCAGCCTTACAAAGGGCTCATTGACTGATCTGCTCTTGAATTACCTTGTGCTTCGGAATTTGTGTTCAGCCCGGGAGTCCCCCCGATGAGTGTCGTCAGGTTATACTGCCTAGTTAGAACCCTATTATAGTATTCTGTCGACGTTGTACCATGTTCTGTTGCACCAATCTATACAAAACAATATGTCAGTTGTTTGCACTTGTTCTTTTCTCCCTTGACCCTAATATATGTATATATATTTTATTTTTATTTTGGGGCAACCAATACATCATTCATTTAGTTTCCACTTTCCAAGTTAGACTCAGAATTGAAATAAAAAAGGCTAAAACTTAGGTACCGTATATCTTCATCCAATTCTGCTCTATATTCGAGCTGCATCACAAGCTGAGGCCTGCTGCCTGTATTTCATGTATGCATGGGGAGTCATATTTTAGCGGTTCGACGAAGACATCAAAGCTGCGCTGTGGAACCACTGTAAATCTCAGGCACTTGGAAGGTGCCTCGTTCGTTACATCACCTACGCTGCCAATAAAGTTTCATTAGGAGGGACTGCATGCGGTTCCTGTTGGAATGGAAAGAAATACTTGCGTAGTTCACATAAACCCAAGCCACTCTCTTCCCTTTTCCTGTAGAGTCCTTTCCGACCTGGAGATGGACTTTTCGTAGTGACATTTCTACATTTCACCCGCGCAATCCCAAGCCTGCGCTCCTCCGGAAGAAATGTTGATTTATTTATTTTCCTTAAGCACCGCGGAGTTTATTTAAACTACAAATCCTGCATACGTTGAAATATCCTTGGGAGCCAAACATCTGGAAAGTTCTGCTTTGTGGGAGAAGAACATGGTTATGGCTAACGGGTGTCTGTTTCACATGACTGTATTCCTTAGAGGACCTGAACATATTCTTACTGTAATCACCACAAAGGTTGCATACCAACTGGCCCCTGTTCCCTTTATAGGACAACTTATGCTACTTTTCATCCGGACCTATCGGCCATCCAGCCATCAGGGCCCAGTTTAAAAGTGATCACAACACCACAACATGGGGAGGGCTTATAGACCACAAGCAATATGCAACTTATCAAATATAAATGCTCTCCTTAAAATAGGCTCATTTCTTTTTTGTGAATCAGTTGAACGGTATGGTTCCTCCCGGCTGGCCCGGTGGTCTGGATCAGAGTATACCTACTAGCATTGTATCACTGTGAGATCCAAACAGTTTTCTGAAGAGAAGTCCACCAGGCCAAAGTGTCTTCATGTCTATCTGTTTGTTATTTATGTATTCATTAATTTGTTTGCTGTTTTATGGAATTCTTGAATGTGTTAATAATTTTAAGAAATGTTTTTTAACCGTGTTGTAGAATACTGTAGTATAAAGTACAACACTATCCTTCAAATGGTAGCTTTCCTAGATCATGCAGTAGTGTAGAATGTTGTATTATACTGTACTATCCCTATTGTGTACTACTTAATAAAGATGTAGTATACTGTAGTATTCCTCGACTGTGTAGTACCAAAGAATGTCTTAGCACACTGTAGTATCCCGGGGTCTTGTATTGTAATGAATGGCAAGAAATCCCATGAGTTAACATGATTAAATGTTTTCATTGTTTGAGAGTTAGTCAACAGCCACCCATTTCCCATGTGTGGAAACCATTAATGACAAACCTGAATGCGAAGGATGGACCAGACATTTTCCGGAATCCTCAGGGAATGAGCAGACATGTGGAATCCTCTGGACCAGGATATGTGAATAACCTGGGAATGTTGTGCAACCCTACACCGCACACAGGAGAGCAGACCAGAGACGATCATGAACCAGCCTGTGAAGGCAATGGGCCAGGAATAATGTAAGAGGACAGGAAGCCTGTTTTCTGATGTCGATCCCTTCCCCTTTGACACAGATGTAGGTGTACAGCTTTTTACTGAGAGGATTGGGGTCAGGTGTCGGCCAATGTTGGGCACGCGGGGCGAATGTCAAAACACAGAAGAGACAACCACTTTCTTCTTGTGTTGTCTTACTGCACTGCTCTACTGGCTCTGCCTGTCACCACGCCAGTCCTGACCATGTGACTCGAGGCTGCGGATTAGAGACAGCTTCTTACACCCCAGAACGGAACTCCTGTCCAGGTCTAGGAAGCCAACAGAAGCATGATAAAAGCTGTCCGTTTATGTAAGACAAAACCTTTTTTCAAATCACATTTAGGTATCATGGCAAAAACAAATCAAAAACATAAATAGCGGTCAGTTTTCAGGGGTGAAACCGAAGGTTGGGTCCCAATTTCTTCACAACCATTGGGGGTTTTACGGTGTGACTTCGAGAGGAAAGTCATGGAAAGAATCGTGAGGCGGTATACTTCCTGACAGCTGGTGTCTCAGACACACTCGCCCCCTGAGACCCACATCCCCCAAGTTGCATCTTAGATGCCTCGTCTCAATTAGTGGCGTAAACGGAGCATGTTTTTAGCAGCTTGTTTGTGAAACAGCGGTGCCTATCATATAAGGGCAAGGACACGTTTGGTGGCGGCTGGTGGCTGTCTGTTTAAGTATGGTATTAACTGTAACTCGGTGGAAACTGAGTGTTTTGCCATACGAAGAAATATTAAAAACCAAGAGAGTTCAAGATTCAGGCATGTCACACCAAAATCTACATCTTGACCGATATGCATTGACCGATACATAAAGGTGATTGGATTAGAGCTTATCCAACCCATCCACCCAAGCTGGTGCTAAGCTAATTTGTACTGGCCTCTGTGGGACCCATGGCTACTGTATGTAGACTGATTATGGGCTGAGTCCTCCTCATTTCCAGTTCACAGATCTATCATGGTAAGTAACACTTGCTTCTATAGGAATAGATGGATCTTTGGAATCATAGACACCTTTCTTTAACATGACATCCTCACTGGAGCAGTGGACATCTTTCATTAACATGATACCCTCACTGGAACTGTGGACACCTTTCTTTACCATGACATCTTCACTGGAGCAGTGGACACCTTTCATTAGCATGACACCCTCAGTGGAACAGTGGATATGTTTAGTTAAGGTGAAACCTTCACTTGAGCATTGGACAACTTTATTTTACATGACACACTCACTGGAGCAGTGGAACCTTTAGTTTAAGTGACACCCTCACTGGAGCAGTAAATACATTTTGTTTACGTGACACCCTCACTGGAGCAGTGGAGATCTTTAGTTTACATGACACCACTGAAGCAGTGGATACATTTAGTTTACCAGACTCTCTCACTGGATCAGTGGAGACCTTATGTTTATGTGGCACCTTCACTGGAGCAGTGGACACCTTTCATTAACTTGACACCCTTGTGCAAGGTTGCACTCCCATTCACAAGTTTCCTTTTTTGGTTTTATCAGTGAAAAACCTTGAATTAAGACCTATCTTACTCACTAGTAATGATGGGCATACATTGCTAAATATAATTATATAATACACAAATTTTGTTTGAAAATAACATATATTTTTGTTAATTATTGCAGCAATTAGTATTTTCAGCACACATTTGCGATTAGCCCTGTTAATCTCAACAATTCTGATGGAGAGAATATAACAAAATGGAAAATACATACATAAAATACAATATAAAATCCTAAAGAATAGTTTAAATAGGTATTTCAGAAAAAACGTATCTCTCCTAGTAGCATAGATACTGGACAAATGTTTGCATCTACAATAGATTCACACAATGAGATTTGGGGTCCACAGAGTAGATTGGTGTATCTATCAAGCTGCTGTATATTTGGATTGGTGAAAATGTCTTATATGCTATTTAAACGTGTTTATAATATTCAATGTACAATGTTTAAACATTTTACACATTCAAGTGGTTTCAGTAATTACATTTTCAACTACTTAAGCATTTCAATTTCAAGAATTTTTAACACAGAATATTGTTATAGTTCCTCCATTGACATGTGAAATGCTTTCCAGATGTTTCAAAAGTAGATATGATCTAAAATATTTGGGCAGCCTTTCTAAGAATGCTAATAATGTTTTTGGTTTATTGTTTGAACAGTGTCTGAAATTATATTTGGTAATCTCTGCAAAATAATCACATTTGTGGATAGCCTGTATCCTACAGGTCAAATAAAAAAAGTGACCACACGATACTCCACAGCACTATGAATGCCAAAATAGGAGTACTGGCTTTTTGTGTCTTTTGCTGATAAATCCTGTGCCTTTGTGAAGCTCGGAGTAGCTCTTAACTGCATCTGCCATAAGACAGCACAGACAAGACACTTTGTCAGCACACACACACACACACACACACACACACACACACACAAACACAAACACACACACACACACACGAACACACACACACAAACACACACACACACACAAACACACACACAAACACACACACACACACACACACTAGGGCGAGCAGATAGAGAGAGCTAGGATGAATAATTGAAGTGTGCATTCTGTACTTTGGTGAATTTTAAAGCTGTATTCTGCAGAGGCTCTAAATGGCTGGGAGTAGGAGAGGTTAATGATTTATGAGATGCTTTTATCCGCATTGGTTCAGGTCTCTGTCCTGAAGGCACTTTGGGCACTGGGTGGAAAGGGGGGAGATGAGAGGGGTGGGGTGTCACAGCCAAATAGATTTGCCTCCTTGCATTCTCTGTGCACGTGCATGTGTTCACCTAGGTTCGTAAGACTGTGGTGAACAAATACAAGTGGCACACAGGTGAAGACATTCTGCCAAAGAAAACGTTCACCTGAATATTTTGTCTGAAGAGCTTGCCCATTGGAACCCTTTTGCCTTCAGTATTTGAGGTGGGATTTATGAGTAGTATTTCCTTATACGTAAACACAAGACCAAGGTTTAGCCATTATCAGAATGGAGAGACAGTCAGGAGAAGAAGGACAACAAACATTGATTTCAACAGCAAAACCCAAACAAATAAAAAAGCATGACATAACAGGAAAAATACAAATGAGAGTGTTTAGTAATCTTCATTTTCAGTCTGTGTGTGGGTGTGGGTGTGTTTGTGTGTGGCATCGGTCTATAGAGAATTTTAAATGTTGATTTTCTGCAACATGTTTTTCATTTTCCTGTGCCGGTATACGTGCTGGTGAATTTCTCTTCCTATGCAAGGCAGTTAACGCTAATTGCATTACTTAAGCTAAGAACATCTGCTAAATGTCTGAAATGCTAAGGTATCTCGATGCATGGTTTTTCAACAAATAATGCTACAATTCCATAAAACAAACTGTTTCTCAGTATAGCTATTTAAGTTCAACCACAGCACTTGTTCAATTTGTTTGTCTTTCCTGGAACATTAGAACAAGATTAGTATTGGCCTGATTATAGAGTCCAAATATTCCATAGTTAATCACTATTTAATGCTATTTCTTTGCTCAACACCGACCCTAAAGAAATGTGATAATCAAGGACCAATCTTATTGAGCTTGCATTCACCCGACCCACCACAAGTGGTTGCTAGAGTGTGACAATATAAGGCACCTTCTCCAAAATCCGATCCAACCACACAGGATAGACTGTCTGAAGCATCAATGGCCTGGGCAATGTCTCAATGCCACAACTAAGATCTGAAATCCACTATAATGCACCTGTAAGGTAGTGTCTTAGACAGCAAATGCATTAGAGAGCCTTAGTGATGAAAAACATACTGTGATGGATCTTTTCCTCTTTATTTTAATAACGAAATCTGAAATGTTAATACTAGTAGTGCTATATTTAACAATGCATAATAGCCCTAACAATTATTGGACATTTTTGGAACTTGCAACAAACACACATTATGAACAGGAATGACATTGGCACTATTGGGTGGCCAAAAGTAACAATCTGAAAGCATCACTTCCAATAAGGAACACCTTCTATCTGGTTGCCACATGAATTGGTGAAAAGGTTCCAAATGCAAATGAAGAAATGCCTGAGAAATGTGCCTTTCAACTGAGGTTTCTGTCTACTTTGTCTTAGCTGTATTCTGTTCTCTCATTTGCAACTGTTTAGAAGGCACCTGGCTGAGAGATAAGTTTCTCTTATGACAGAGGTTTCTCCCTTGTCTTTCTGCCACATACATTTTCAACAACCCTCTCCTCTCTCTATTGTCCTCTCTTCTCTCTCCACTCCTCTCCTCTCTCTCTCTCCTCTCTCCTCCCCTCAGGGAGTTGATGCCTAAGACCCTGGAGGGACAGATCACCATGGAGAAGACACCCAGCTACTTTGTGACCAGAGAGGCGCCGGCCCGGATCTCCGCCATGTCCCGGGACACCAAGCTGATCGTAGTGGTGCGGGACCCGGTCACCAGGGCCATCTCCGACTACACACAGACACTGTCCAAGAAGCCTGACATTCCCACCTTCGAGAGCCTGACTTTCAAAAACAGGACTACGGGGCTCATCGACACATCCTGGAGTGCCATCCAGATCGGTATCTATGCCAAACACCTGGACAACTGGCTGCAGTACTTCCCCATGGACCAGATTCTGTTTGTGAGCGGGGAGCGTCTGATCAGTGACCCGGCCGGAGAACTGGGCAGGGTACAGGACTTTCTGGGACTCAAGAGGATCATCACAGACAAACACTTCTACTTCAACCAGACCAAGGGCTTCCCCTGCCTCAAGAAGGCAGAGGGCAGCAGCAAGCCCCACTGTCTGGGCAAAACCAAAGGGCGGACCCATCCCAACATCCACCCGGAGGTAGTGCAGAGGTTACGGGACTTCTACAGGCCTTTCAACATGAAGTTTTACCAGATGACAGGACGGATTTTTGGTTGGGATGACTGACTGACTGACTGCCTCAGGAACTGTATTTCTAGTAAAGAACAGTATGAGTGTGCGCCAGCCTCACAACCAAGCATAAGCAATATGTCTGTGAAAGAGAAAAAAAGACTAATCTGCTCATTCTGTAAAGCGTATTCCAATTTCAGCCACCTACAGGTTGAATAAGTTGCAATGGGCTGGTGGAAGGATTATCCCTTAAAGAATCCCTTTTGTTCCAATAGAAAAAAGATAATGTATCCACATCTGTAGGAGTTGCTCCCGGCACCATCAGAATGAAGCGTCATCTGTTTGGAACCTTCCAGCATGGCAAAAAGGAAATATGCAGTGCTGTTTTTGTTTAGGAAGTTATATGAAATCACATGGTGGGGCTTGAGATTACAAGTCTAGTCAGAGTGATTACATGCCATATTTTAAAGCAAGCATAGCTGATTTTGAAAGAATTCAATTTTTATAGAAAAATATAGAAAATATAAAAACGTGTTATTTATTTCAGATAATGTCCACATGCAGTAATCTTACAATCCAGACCCTGGGCAACAGTTACAACTATTGTTTAACATTCGTAATAGGTATACAACAACAAAATGTTTGTTATAGATCTGTCTTGTAGGCGGGCGGTGGTTCATCAGTAACATTAATTTTAAGTTATTTCAATTATTATTTAACTTACACCTTAATTGCGGTAATAACAACATAATAAAAATATAGATATTGTTATGTAAATGCATGGTAACAGTTGTTGCAGAATCAATTATTTCCCAGCTGGTACAAGGAATGTGTAAATACACATTCACTGGCTAAATGTTGTTTAACATGTGTAACTACTGATGAAATGTTCATGTTCCACTTCATAACTAATGTTTGGTAATTACATGCTTTAAGTCACCTGTTACCATGTTATAACTCATACCGGAATGTGACCTTAGTTGGCTTCCATCAACACTGCAGGCAATACCAGCTTTATACATGTTGACCTGTGTATTCATTGTGTTGTTGCTGCTACTGTGTTGTATTCAGGATTTTATGAAGGTGTGGATACTACCATGACGTTCTAAGTGATAATATATTGTTTGTTTTGTAAACATTTTTTAATTAGGTTGACGTCAGGGACTTTCGGCAAAAAGGAAATGTCCGTGAGATTTCTACAAAACAAGGTTAATTTCAAGTGGCTAGTTTGCATAAACGGTCGTCACAAAAAATCTGCAAGTTTGCCTCTGAACTTTTGTTTCATTTTCCAACATTCTGGAATGTCTTTCTTGTGATTTTTAGAGTGAATTGTCTGTTTAAAGAAGATCCACTCTGTTGATGTATTCTAGTTCCTCAAGTCCAGAAGAGTGCGTCATTGAAAACAGACTTGGTTGCCTAAGGTCTGGATTTCATGACACCAGATGCAGTATATACAATAGTACACATCTAGAAAAACTTTAATCTCTGATATTGTCTATCATTATCTTCTCTGGGCCTCTAAAGAGATATTTTATGTGATACTGTACAACATCAATGCATTTTCTTTATCATAGTTATTCTTTGTATAATTCATTTTAATTAGTATATTCTTGATCCGGTTCCCACACTGTTTTTCACTGAGCTTCCAATCCTGTGAGTGTTTGTTATTCTGAGAGTATTTTCTCCACATTGAGTTAATGGATAGAATTTAATTACAATATAGAAAGATAGACAGAGACAGAGACAGAGCCAGTACCTCACTCCCTGGAGGTGTCAAGTGGCACCCTATTCCCTATATGGTGCCCTACATTTAGCCAGGTCCCATAGGGATTAAGGTGTCATTTGGGATTCACCCTTGATCAACCGTTTTAACAGCAACCGCCAACTAATGTTATAACAAGACGTCCAGTGGAGCTAAGCAAACATTTCTTCAGATTTCCTCTTTGACATGTCTACTTGTGAACTGAATACGGTTGATGTCATTTGGCCTTCCCTGCCTCGGAGGCGTGCCTGAATGGAGGTCTTCCTGTCTTCTGTGTGTGTTTTGAAAGTAACAGTTAAAAGAGCAGGAGAACAATGGCGAAGTTGTGTTTCTGATTTATGTCTGCTTGGCTACATTGGAAGCTTCCACAAAGACCCTCTGGTCACAGAGCAGATGTGCCTCAAAGAGACACTCATTCTCGTTGTTTTTCCTTAGGAGTGCAGTGGAAAATATATCCTTAAGTTTTATGCAATCTGCCATCAACCTTTATCGTACTGACATAGTTTGTCTATATAACTTAATGTCATGTTGAATTTCTAAAGCACACTTTTAATAAAAGAGAAGTTATGAACACACGGTGAGCGACAGCTCTGAAATCCTTATCCTGCCTCTTCGTCAACAGTTATTGTTTATGCATCTGAACAGACATTGGATGTATTGCATCACAGACCATTCAGACTGATTTTGATGTGGTCACAGTGTTTCAGTCAGGGACCAACAGGAGTCCTGCGGTTGGTTGGTAGGACATGGTACTATTGACATCAGAGTTTTGGGTTTGATTCCCGCTGTGGCCTCCAATCCAGAAATGTATACAGACATGACAGCTAGAGCACTGGGTGAATACATCTGCTGCATGCAACGAAATACTGTCTTATAATGGTCACAGGTGCAACAGATGACCTTAATGACTGCATGCTTTGGCCCAGGTGCTCTTAATTCCATCTGAGTGTTGAGATGTGATTGCCTCCGAGTTACCCTACATTCATAAGCCATATCTCCTTTGCCTGACGTTCAGAGTCCAAGGGGAAGTGTCGGGTCAGAGGGAAGCATCATTGTTGAGGCGGACATCTTGTTGGACCCTGCGGCGGGGTTATTTCAGAGACCGAGATGTTACGGTGATAGGCTGATGGCTCATGTTAAAAAGTTCATGTCGCAAGTGCTTTCCGTCCACCTACAGTGAATCCTGTTTGTGTTTTTTTGTGTCCTTTGTCCATTTGGTTGAAATCTGAATTATTCATGAAAAACTGCAACTAAATAAATGAACCGTGAACTGCGACCTGCCTCTGATTGTCCTTGTTTTTCCACTCAGCCTAAAACGTAAATGAACCTGCGTTTATCCACTCAACACCGGTACAAATGTAGTCTATGTTAGGGGTGTTTTTCAGAGCTCGCTATGCAATTGGTTTAAATCTATGGTGGTTTATTCAGATCTACGGTTTGGAGCATGAGTTCAGGCACAGCCCTTCTGCCGGACTGAGACATTATAGTACATAATATCTGCTTTTCAGCTTTCCTATGCAGCTTCTCCCATCACTGGAGTGGCTGGCTCCTCTCCTATCTCCACTGGTACACCGTCTCTCATTGTCTCTGCTTATCTCTACCAAGCCTCCAGGACAGGATGGGAAAGGAGGCTCCAAGGATGCTTTCAATCTAAAAGCCTTATTTTTGGACTGCTGGTGTGAGAACTTAGTCCAAATGGCTTGTGGTGAGTTCAGCCTTTAGGGAGCGGTGACTATACTCTTCATGTCTCCTGGCTCTGAATCGCTGAGCTTGGACCAGTTGTTAATGTCTATGGGTTAAGAGGGTGCATAAGCAACTCAAGGCAACTACAGCTTTACGCTCAAGAGGAGTTTCATTTAATCTTCACAAAAGCAGTCAACTCGCCAATCAGAACCGGTTGGCTGGTCGCTCTTGGTTATTGGATTGCCACTAGCATAGGCTTGGGATTTTGTTGGGATGTCGGCCCATTTTCATGTATTTTTATCTCTCATTTCCCATCCAAATTTCCTCAAAATATTGTGGTTTACAAATAAACAAGGAAATAATCTCTTCTCACCTCTTCTCCTAGCCGACCGTAATGAAAGCTTGTCTGAAACTGTGAGAGACAGAAGTATGTCGATATGAATGTGTATTTAATATGTCATGGTCCATTTGGCAAGGAAGTCTTGGAAGTCTTGTATCTTACGCTTACACCACTTACAAATATAAACAGAATACAACAAAATGAGACCATATACTAATGAATGAAATACAAACAAAAATGCATATAGCGCTTTGCCCTCATTTGGCATCTGTCTATTCCACATTGTAAATTGCCCAAAGTTGTCTAAAAGCTTTTTAGGGGCTGTGCAGACTACCCTCGCTTGGAAGGACAATCTTTCTCTTTCTCTCTTTCTCACTCACTCTCTCTCTCTCTCTCTCTCTCTCTCTCTCCCTCCCTTTGGCTGTTGTATTCAGTTAACTTGACTACTCGAATGTGAGAGGGTAACATAATTTTATCCATGTAGGGTGTCTGTCTGAAACATCCTCTCTGAGGAGAACTTTAAAGTCATCAAGGGAAGGGCATTGATTAATACGCTATGATGTCTCTTCACTACAATACGCAAGATTTTAGTTTTTCTCTACTTCTCACTACTACTTCCCTATTTTACATTACTTTTCCTGGGATCTCCAATGTGCTTCACCATCTGGTTACACGCTGCTTTCTTGTAACTGAAATTTGCTCTTTGTGGTCTATTTTAGTCTATTTTTCCTGCTCCCCTCTACGGATAAGGTCATACCTCTTGTTTTTCTAGTCCAGTCTGCCAACTTGATAGGTATCTCGGTACATAACTTATTTTTTATTGGTAAGCGATGTATCATGAGATCAACCATTTTGTTACTAAACAATCTTTTAATGTAGGCTGTATGAACTGTCTAACTGCATGAATAATTTGACAATGTTGCCGAAATATTCCTGTGGTCAGATACTTGTAATCCTCTTTGTATACATTTGCATAGGCTTTAATGTGTGATGTAGGAGGAAAAGCAGCACAACACATTCACGTTCCTGTGCAAAGAGGGTCCTAAAACCTCTGAAAAGGTCCTCAATCAACGCTGCGAATGGCCTGAGAGGCATCAATGCACCCTCAGTCGTATGTTCATTGAGTTGATTTGTAACGTCAACGTTCTGGATGTTGTTTGTTATTCCACTCCGACTGGGTCAGTGAGCCTCTTCAGAGTAGTTTGCCGGGGAAATAAACAGAGACGCCATCCCAAGGAGCACGCGCACAACATAGGGATTAGGGAGTCAATTGGGAAGCGCCCTCGCTATTTCTGTCTAACTCTCCGGAGGTAAGAGGCAGGAATCAAGGAGGAGAAACAGAAGATTAAACGGTAACATCTGCTGTGGGAAATCAGCCAAATACCAAATAATATCTAAACATGTGTCCATATGACAGAGGCTGTTGCACAAAAAATGTAACACTTATCATTTCCATTGACATGTTTGGGAATCAACTACATGACAACGATTTTGGCCATTTTAAACCTTGCTATTGAAATGGAAATATTCCATGAAACTGTACATATGAAGGTCATGGTATGCAGATGGGTAGAAATACTCGTTTTAGTTTTCAATTAACGCTACACATCAAAAAGGTGGCCCACTGGCCTGGTCATGTTAGTACACTACAGCGGGTGGAATTTGGTTCCCCTTAGCATGCAGGCATGTTCTGTATAGAGGCAGACCACCCCTGTCAGATAATATTCAGCTCAATATCAATCGCAGCACGAACTCAGTGAAAACAAGACCCCGTTTTTTTCAATGAATTTGACCACATGTGGTTGATTCAAAAACCAACAGAGAGAGGGGCCGCTTTGAAAAGAAAGACGTTGCTGTTTTTCTATTCCTCTCTCCTCGCTCAGTCCTCTAAATCTCTCCGTCTTTCTGTTTTTCTCTCACTTGTATGCACACACACACACGCACACGCACACACACACACCTCAATACTGTCTTTCCTCTCTCTCCATCTGTCAGTGTCGGTGCATGCCAGGGAAACAGCCGGCGTACTGAATCACCTGCGAAGTCACCTGTGCACAATTAACCCTGGCTCTATCTCGGGAGCCCCGAAGTCCTGAATAAGCCCCCCCACCGTCTCTCTCAACCCCTCTTCGTCGGTCCGCTCAGCCAGATCCTCCCCTCCGCACACGCGTCCCGAACGGCGGCCTGTTCTCTTTTGAAACGAGCGCGCTGTAAAGTCAATACGCCGCCACTGGTGAGGCACGCGGGGTCGGTTTTTCCACACAGCGGAGCAGAAACAGCCCCGGCGGCGCCCCAGGAGCCAGGGTCCCGCGTGTGGCGCTGCGTTGTGCGCGGCATGGACATCAGATACTCCACGGCGTCCGGCCACTCTGAGGAAGCAGGGGGGGCGGAAAACAGACCTTTGAAGGATCGACCGGGGCCTGTTCCGGGGGGTCTGAGTCAGAGGAACACATGGGCACCCGTGAAGACATTCACACACACAGACGCACGCACACACACACACGCACGCACACGCACGCACAGACACACGCACACACAGACACACGCCCTGCGCTGCAGAGGGACGTGGAGGAGATCAGCCGTGTGTTTTCTCTAGATCTCAGGATAGAGCCTTATAATCTCCGAAATACTTTGAACAAATATCTGTGTGTGGCTCCAGATCCTTCATTAATAAAACCAGCCAGGGACTAAGCCCAGGCTGCAGCTACATGGTTCCCTGTTACGTTTGTGTTCTTCTGTTCCCCGTTATTCTGGAGTCTCGACTCAACCAGATCCGTACGAGCTTTTATCGGAAGTTGTTTATCATACAGAATAGGATGCTGTTCAGGACTCACCCTGTCTGAACAAGTGAAGCGGCTAACAGAATGTCTTCTCGACTGTGACAGAAGAGGAGAATAAGAACGGTCGCCTGCTGTGAAACACATTGGAAATATGTCTGTTTCTCCCTTCCAAAAAGAACTGTTGGTATAGCATTTAAACATGCATTAGTGGTTCTCATGAAATTACCAATTGTTTGCCTATGATCAAAAGAACATTTCACAAATGGTTTGCATGCTATTCTGAAAAGAATCTGTCTCTGGGTTTTTAACTGGCACTTATGTGCCCAGGCTGCCCTACGACAGACAGCGCATTAAAAAGCGGGGCAATTAACATTGTCTGGGGAGCAGGACAATTTCCAAACATATGCATTTTGACTTCTGCTGCAGTTTTCACAAATACTTCCTATAGTGGAACGTTCCTCTTCAGAAGAGGCATAATCTCTCCTGACACTTGATGAAAGGCGTGTTCATGTTTAACTCACATTTTCCTTCCATGGGATAAAAACCAGAGCGACAGTAGTCTAAACAGCTAGGCCGAAGAAGCCTGGGGGTGGAAAGAAATGCTCCCCAGAGGCAAAGGGGCCTCGATTGGACAGGCGTTGCCTGGCCTCACCACTCTCTGAAGCTTCTCTGAATCTTCTTCTTTGGTCCCGATGTCCCACTGGTCCTGATCCTAGCATAGAAAAGAGCTTCTGATGGGCATTTCCTTTGTACGACACATGGGCGTCAAAATGTAAAGATCATAGCAACAATTAAAATGTGGTGATAAATCAAAAGCTAACAGTCTATAAATTTGCGAAATTGACAACCAATTGAATAAGCTGTCATCTGATTATGTAATTATTTCAACAAACAGAAGTTTAGGAGGAAACACAAAAGTTTCACAAAGTGTGAGAGAGAGTGAAAGAGAGATTAATTTATTATCTGGGAAAATGTATGTTAGACCTTGTTCATTGTATTGTGTGGTTTTGTCAGTTGCACTGAAAGGATGACAACAGAAAAGGACAAGTTAATAAGAGGGATGATGACAGTTGTTAGACTTCTGATGATGAAGTTAGCCTTGGTGGGCTGAAAAGAATAGCTGTAAATAAATCATTAACACTTTTTCCTTTTCAGTGAGTTTCTATTTGCCTTATGAATAACTGAGGAGACACTGTTTACGCGACCGCACGCACAAGCTCATAACTACAAACACACAGACACATACAAAACACACAAACACACAAACACACGCACTAAAACCCTGCTCCCACTCATTACAGCCTGTGGCCCCTGCTCTCTGAATTACACACACCAAATACTTCTGAACAACCACCATATATATCTATTCCATCTCACACCAACTTTCTCAAACATTTTGTCACACAGTCCTTGTTGGCAACAGAACCAGTCACACTGTCCTTGTAGACAGCAGAACCAGTCACACTGTCCTTGTAGACAGCAGAACCAGTCACATTGATCTTGTAGACAGCAGAACCAGTCACACTGTCCTTGTAGACAGCAGAACCAGTCACGCTGTCCTTGTAGACAGCAGAACCAGTCACATTGATCTTGTAGACAGCAGAACCAGTCACACTGTCCTTGTAGGCAACAGAACCAGTCACGCTGTCCTTGTACACAGCAGAACCAGTCACACTGTCCTTGTAGACAGCAGAACCAGTCACACTGTCCTTGTTGGCAACAGAACCAGTCACACTGTCCTTGTAGACAGCAGAACCAGTCACACTGTCCTTGTACACAGCAGAACCAGTCACACTGTCCTTGTTGGCAACAGAACCAGTCACACTGTCCTTGTACACAGCACATCCAGTCACACTGTCCTTGTGGGCAACAGAACCAGTCACAATGTCTTTGTAGGCAACAGAACCAGTCATAATGTCCTAAAAGACAACACACACACACAGAATAACACCGCAACACACCAACACAGCCACACCTACACCAACACCAAATCCTACACACACACCCCCAAATCAACACAGACACAACAACACTGATACACCAAACACCAACAGACCCACACTAATACCAAGACACTCACACCAAAACACCCATACCCAAAAACATCAAAGCGCACACACCCCAACACACCAAAACACCCACAACCCCAACACACCAAAACACCTACACACAAAAACCACGAGAGAACAAAGAGACACCTGTGTTGACCTGTCAAACCACCTTAACACCTATAGAATATGATTGCTTTATAGAGTTTGTGAAAGAGCGTTCCATTGACTCCATGGTGCCACAGTGTTGCAGCATCACACTCCAGACTCCCACTCTGCACACAGCTTGATTCCAAACGCACGGAAAGTTAAGTTCACAGAGGCGAAGCAGGTTATCAATATTTAACACCATCAGAGAGCCAAAGTGCTGCACAGAGGGGCGACATGCAAACAAGCCAGAATAAAAGTCAGGGCCTCAATGAGTAATTATTCATTACCTGAGATGGCTGCTGGGGCCTTGTGGGCGGGGGGGGTGTGGTAAAGTGTTAGTTTAGATATGAGGACAGGAGGGGCGGCTAATGGGTTAGTGTTCAGGTAGAGGTTGGGAGGGAAAGGTGGATCCAGGGACTGGGTTAGTGTTCAGGTAGAGGTTGTGAGGGAAAGGTGGATCCAGGGACTGGGTTAGTGTTCAGGTAGAGGTTG
>JACXGJ010012911.1:0-17142 GCA_016801105.1 Esox niger
GAGCGATTAGATGGAGAAATAGGGGTGGAGGGTTGGTAAAGAGAAAGAGGATGGAAAACGGGTAGAGAGAGAGATTAGATGGAGAAATAGGGGTGGAGAGTTAGTAGAGAGAACAGGGATAGAGAAAGGGTAGAGAGGGGGATGAGAGAGAGTGAAGAGAAGGGGAAAAGTTAAATTAACACCTGTGAAATTGGTAGATGGAACGGGAGAACCATTCTGGGTGTGAAGTGTCACATTTACAGGTCATCCAAAAAAATAAGGAAAAGAAACGCTCCCTTCCTTGCTGCAAAGAGCACCTGCTGCTCTGTTAATTGAGCAGGGTGTGTGTGTAAGTGGAGGGGGGGGTCCTACAACTTCCCTCTGCCGGTTTCCTATTTTCTGTTGCTGCTGCTCCCCGCACAATTTTGTAAAGGTCTCTTGACATGAAGGAGCTGAAACTCATTTCTCTCTGAGCGGTGACCTCTGGCACCCTCAGGGTTCTGTACAGTATAGAGAAGCGTACAGTAGGCCTGCAGGAGAGCAGCAGCTTATTTTAAAAGGACAAAAGATCCCCCTGCCACCCAGGTCTTTGGAAGCTGTCATGAGCCTCTTCACCATTTATGCGAAGACAAGTATGATTGTCTGTCCGTGTGAAAGAGGAGTCCATAGCACACCAACATAAGTCACTCTGGATAAGTGAATCTGGAAAATTCTAATGTGAAACGTACATCCTCCTTTCGGACTTTTACATAATAAAACATACAATGTCCCTTGGCGGTTAACCATGTTGTTAAAACTTTACATGAAATGTTAGACAGAGTAAGAACCTACAGATGCATAAGGTATATTATTGCCCTCATAATTGATGCATAAGGTATATCATTGTTTAGGATTGTAACTTCACCCAGTTTTAAGGACCTAATCCAAACAAAAAATTATTATATATATATATATATATATAGTTATTAGGGTAGCAGGTCAGACCGGACAAGCTGACATATCTATCATTTACACTGAGAACAGCAGTTACCTCACACAGCTCCAATAATTCACTTTGGATAATGACTAGAATGTAAACCAGACAGATAGATACAGCTACATGATGGAGAGCATTCAACAATTCTGTTTTAACACACATACACACACACACACGTACACACACACACACACACACACACACACACACACACACACACACACACACACAAACACACACAACAGCCCAAATCAAGGAACAACTGTAGTTACAGTACTGTATGTACTGTAACAAACACTGGCTGCAGTTGAGTCAGCAGATAGAAACCAGAGGGAAGAGGAGCAGTGTTAACAATGTCTCACTGCGAGGACAGGAACAGTGACACCCTGGAACTGGGACAAAGACAAAACGATCTGCTCAGCTCCTGCAGCTCACCCTTCCCCAGGGTTGGGTCCGGCTCTCTCCGCAGTGTCCCTGCTGCCTGCTGCCACACATAACCGACAACACTCTCCGCTCCCAGGCATCAAACAGCAGTTTATCATTTCTAAACGAACAACTGTCATCTCCGCACTCACTCATTGTTGCTTAATGCATTTATGTTTATGTAAAGTTGTTTCTGAAATTAATATTTCATGTTTGTGTGCCTTTGCAGATTTCCTTTTCCCCCTTCTCCTCTCGTACTGCAAAATCATTAAAGGTCTGTTTTCGGCACACGAATCAAAGACAGCAGAATGTCAGTCAGTCTACCAGGAGAGTGCTGATACCCAGAAGACCGCCAGACAGTTGATTCCGCTGCTTGCAGAGTTCTTAAAATCACCATTTAGAGGAGAAAGATTACAAACACTTTTTAATGAGGGGGAGGGACACAGAGATGTTCTGTTTCATTTCAGAATACAATTAGAATGAGCTTGTTTTAGTGACAAGCTCACATTTAAAAAGGTGTCTTGGTTTGTTGGGAGAAGGGAAATTATGTTGGTTTAAAAACTGTCTGCATTAAAAAGAATTGAAAAACACCTAAATAATCACAGAGGACAATCGTTGCATTGAAATAAGCAACAAATATTGTAATGAATAATTGTGTCTGCGACATAGGAGGCTCATGCGCTAGCATCTCATCAGGCATGCTGCAGCAGTAATGGGTTCTGTCAGACTAATTAGCTATTACAGTGTGAGGGTGGCTAACGAGATGCGAGCAGGCATCACATAGAGGCCCTGCTCTACAGGTGATAACCCTATTTGGCTGTGACATTTTTTACTGTAAAGTCATACAGACGATGAGCAGATCAAAGGGACTGACTCCCCCAATGGGTCCAATTAACTATAGCATTTTAGAAAGAGAGAAAGAGGGTGAGATGTAAAGAGAGGGAGAGCAGAAGATTGGAGAAAGAATAAGAAATATTGGAAGACAGAGTGGGGAGGGCAGTGGGAGAGAGTGAGACAGTGGGAGAGAGAGGGACAGTAGGAAGAGAAAGACAGAGGGAGAATCAAAGTCAGGGAGACTAAGGAAAGCAAGGGGAACAGAGAAGAAAAAAATAACTGTTGAATTATGATGGTCATAATCTATGCAGAGAGGCCTTTCCCGTATATGTCTTTTCCCTGTAGCTGTGATCTTTTCAATTTACATCAAGAAAAGATGGCTCTGGATGAAAGGCTCACTCGTCCGAGGAGCGGCAGACGCAGGGGCTCATTATACCGTGGCCCAGCCTCCCCATAACAAGGACTGAAGTGGCTGGCGCAAAGAGCATGGGGTCACAGGTCAGACCAGAACAGATCTCCATTTACCTCAGCAGCTGGAGATGATAATTAGCAGGTGCAGTGGTGATCACTGTCTCCCAGTGAAAGATGAGACTAGCTACCATAGATGGGAGAGTCATTGAATCATGGTGTCTCGGCCACGCGCCGGGGTGGTTCCACACACAACACACGTCATGTAACATCAATCTAACGGTTCATCCGATGGAGCTGGAGATCCTCTCCCGGTGGACAGGGCAAATATGCACACGTTGACATATCGCAACAGTGAAGAAACAGGGAATGCTATACAAAGCACATGCCTCAAATTAGATTGTTTAGCGAAGCGCTGAAAATATATTAATTTAAGAAACTCATGAAAATCCTTTCCATTACATGATATTACCGACATATTCTTAATAACAAAAGTCTACAGTCATCAGAAAAATTAAGCACACCCCATAAAAAGGAGTATTTTTGATACATGTTTCAACAAGCCTTTTCACCCTAACATGAAATCAAAATGGTTTTAATCAGGAGTATTTACTCAGATCAAGATTTAAAAATGTGTATTATCAAAGTGAATAATAAAATCAGCTAATTATTTTAAATGTTGGAATATATATTGATTACAGACATATTCATCCACTTTGATATGATGCATCTGAATGAGGGTAGCAACCGTCTTTAATAGCCATATAATTAGTTGAATGGAGTCCAGCTATGCACAATTAAGATGTTTCAAATGATTTCAGGTTAAAAAAAAAACTGTCTTTGGGAGGTCCCACAAGTGGTTCATAATATTCCAAACAAAATCTCCACCATGAATGCAAAAGGATTCAAAGAAAATCCACAATTCCAAGGCATTGAAAATACCTCAGAGCAAGTCCATTATTAAGAAATGTATAGAAAATGGCACAATTGTGTGGGGTTTTGGTCAGAAGGGATGTGGTGTTTGCCAACAGGGATGTGAGGGACTTCTATGTGATGAGATAAAAATAGTGCTAAGCAAAATGCTTTCTTTGGGGCTATGTTAACGTGAAGCATGGTGGTGGCAGTATCATGCTATGGGGATATTAATGGACATTATGCCCTTTTTATAATATTCATCTGTTTTAAAAACTCAAAACAAAAACAATAATGAAATATTAACTAATTCAATCCATTTGTAATTTGGAGACAATCAGAGAAGTAGCCTTTTGAGAGCCACTGTATTCCATCTTCACTTCAACAACAGTAAATGGTCTGCCTCAAGTCCCCCTCTACAACATTTAGACTTTAGGATTTTGATCTGGGCTTTGACTTTGCCATTCCATAACCATCCATTTCTGCTTTTTGAGCTATTCTGTTGTATTTTTCCTTGTGAGTTTTTGATCATTGTCCGGTTGCAAGAGCCATATAGGTTCAGCTGAAGCTTTTTAACAGATGGCCTCACATTCTCCTTCGAAATGCTCTGATACAATATGGAATGCATGGCTGACCCAATGATGTCAAGTTGGCTAGGCCCTGAGGCAGCAAAGCGACCCCAAACCACAATGCTACTGCCTCTATGCTTTAAGGTTGGTAGGAGGTTCGTCTGTTTAAAGGCAGTGTTTTATTATCGCCAAACAAGGCGTCTGGCATTGTGGAAAAACAACTCCACTTTCGACTCATCTGTCCAGAGCATATTTTTCATCTAGAAAAAGTCAGCTGTGTCTTGATTTTCATTTTTGGAGAGCAAAGGCTTCTTTTTATTGACCTTATATGTACGCCAAGTTTGTGCAGTCTCTTTCTAACAACTGACCCATGCACTTTGACATTGACTGTGGCATGAAAGGCATGTTGATCCACTGATGTTACCTTAGGGCTCTGAGGAGGCTTCGATGAGAATCTTTTGGTTAGTTCTTGGCCTGCATTTGTTAGGACAACCTGTCTTATGCAAATTGCCATTGGTTGGGAATTTTCTCCATTTGTAGAATCCATCTGGGATGATGTAATTCAAATAACCTAGAAATTCATTTGTAATTCCTCCTAGGATTCTTTAGCATCAAAAATCTTTTTTCAGAAGGCGTCAGATGGGTCTTTTGTACTTGGTGCTTTACTACCACATCCATATGGTTAAGACCAAACCAGACCAAGTTCCTAATATTTATGGAAAGCTGGACCCTCCCCCAAGTTACTTCAATTTTTTTTAATCATTTGAATCTGACTCGTTGCACCTTATTAAAAAGTTTTTCAATTTATGTGATGGTAAAGGTAGGGGTCGACTAACTTTTTTCACATAAGGAAATTACATTTCTGTCAATTTCAATTGCATTAATGGTTTCAAAGTAAAGCATTTTTGTTAAACTGGGTAACCATCATCAATGAATGTGGTGGGAATATAAAACAACAATAAAAAGTGTTCCAGGGGATGTACAACATTTTTCACATGACTGTTTTCAAAGCAAGATATGCAAGGAGCAGATTTGTTGTACACTGCCTGGGACAAGAAATTGACACACCTCTGAGCGTATAGGCCATACATGCAACAATCAAGTCAACATTTAGCCAAAACAACCAAACTTTTAAAATACTTCCATGTGCATGAAATGATACATTATTTGAAACACTGAGGGGCACATGTCCGTTTGATCAATTATGTCCTATAAACAAAAATAAAATGCTTGAACCTGACAATTCCATGTTCCAGTGGTCTGGCCGGCCGTATCTGCAACTTTCATGTAGTGTTACTGTACATAATGACCACCTAGGGGAAAGATCCTCTATATGGTAATTTAGTTGCTAATTGTTTACAGAAAATATTGACTTGGCCTAAGATTCAATCCCATCTGACACAGCAGCATGCTGAACTTTCAAAGGCAATTTAATATGTTCAGTGGAATCTGAAAAGAGTGAAATTAAGATGAATGCCAAATTATGAAGCTAAGCCGTGCAACTGTCAAGCACCAAAGCTTTGAGTGATGATATCATCCCAATGTAAAACGCTGTTTGGATTCTCTGTCCTATAAGTCACCACATCAGAGGGAATGAGGCAAGAATCTAAAGTGGCAGGACGTTCTGCAGAATCAGGGGTCCCCACACACTGTAAGCATGAAAATATGATGAAATTAAACCGCATCTACTGTATGCACTACATAAGTGTAATGTTGACAAAATAATTATTTGATTTGTATAGAGAGATGGCTGAGATGACAGAAATGTATTAAAATATTTTCATATGTAAAAGGTGGATGAAAGTTTTGCTTCATATACAGGCGAGTGACAATGGAAAATAACATACCGTGTTGAGCCTACACAAGCTGCCAGAAAAGCTTCAATGTGCCTTGGCATAGATTATACAAGTCTCTGGAACTATGACATCACTCATTGATTAAAGTGTATGCAAAAAAGACAACATTTTATGCTAACGTATAATTGCAGACAATTGGTCTTTTAGTGCTGATTATAACAACTGTTATAATTAACAGCGCTAATGTTGTGGGTGTCATTCATGGGACACATTGGTTTAGACTACAGAGAAAGACAACTGGCTTCGGACAACAGGCCCAAAAGGGGTGTGTCTGATGTATTTTGAAAGGTAAAGTGTTTTATCAATGATCTCATACTATATACAAACAGGTTTTATAGCGCAGGCCAGTTGTTCTCAAATATCTTTGTGCCATGGACCATCCAAAAGACCGTTGCTTATTAATAAACACATTGACCCATGGTCTATCAAGCCATTTAATTCAATTTTTTCTCGATTTGTCGTTAAGTCTGAAACACATTGGATAAGTCAATTATCTAGAGACTGAGGGAAAAAAACTGTAGTGTGTATCATTGGACCTTCCCTTCAATGTATTTAAATGGCCTTGGATAGGAGGGCAGGTGTGCCCTTTCTGTCCAATGAGAGGATAGTGAAGAAATTCTGATTAAAGACCACATTTTAAATGTACCATGTCCTTATCAATTCCATACTAAGAACACTTATTAACGTCTTGTGTAACATGCCCTTTATCAACGTCTTTATTATTAGCCAACATGGAGGTTTTATTAGGTTTGGACAATAACACATGATTTTTAATGTTTCAATATGAAAAAACTCCGGTCCTAACTAATTAGCAGTGGATATGGGTACCATAAAGTGTTGTCACACGTATGGCAACATCAGACCAAGAAACGGAAACAAGGCCGACTTTCATGACCATAACGAGGCACAGAGGACCCCGCACAGCCATTGGGGAGGAAGATGCTCGGGTCGGTAGATTTGCTACGTCCTGTAAATGCAGGAGCTAACGTCTCACAGCACAACATCACTTTTCACTCTGGGAAAAGGTAGAGATACTGTCATGAGCATTTCACCTCCAGACAAGAGTGGAACCTACATACGTACACTGTTTGCTTCTTTATCGAAAGCCAATACAATACGTGACATGGTGAATATCTGTACAGAAATGGCAAAGAAAAGGTGAGAGCGTTAATTGCCAAAGTATAATCAAGCATTTCAATGACTGCTCCAAGCATAGAAAAAAGGAGCAAAACACCAGCAGCAATGACTGAAAATAATCAATATAACTACTAAATTAGCACCCGTGCATATAAAAATGACCCTGACACTGTTGCTGTGGTGGAAAGTTGTGGTGGTGTGGTGGAGAGTTTTTTATTCTCACAAAAAATATGTTTTGTTAGGATTCTGTCCAGGGAAAGAAAGCCGTGGGGATGCAATTAAAGAACTACAAAGAAAAAAAGAAATATGAAAATCTAGCGTTTTCTTTTGATGTGCTGGAGCCCGAATTGTACACATATACTCATGCAGAAATATGAGCGCACGGACAATTATTTGTGCGTTCGTATGTGTACATTTCAGGCACACAAAAAATGCACCACACTCATATTTCAAACTTTAAATTAAAAAAATGTATTTTACAAATTACTCAATATAAATCTATACATACCCTTAGGTTCCTGAATTATTAAAACAACAATTATAAGGGTATAAAATGAACCATCAATGTTATTCAAGAACGCTAGATTCAGTTTGGAGAGGAAGATGCATATGACAGTTGGGTTTTAGGTTCGATTCCCACAAGGGGCAAGTATGGAAAATGCATGCGCTAACTACTTAAAGATGCTCTGGATAACAGCGTCTGTTAAAACTGCCACTTTCACATGATGCATTACTAAGCGGGATGGAAATGGTTTCAATTGTGATTTTGGTAATTTCGGGATTGTTGAATAATCTTCACAAATATTCACAGAGCATAATGTCAAAATGAAAAGAAAAATTCTACAAAGTGAAAAATGTGTAAATTTTTTTACATCATTTTGATTTCATACATACCGTTCTGTCCACCATCATGTGTAGACTTTTAAGCACAGGGATCACATCAAAAGACGTTTAATGAAGGGCAGTTACGGATTGATGGGTAACAACAATCAATAAGACATTCAATCTGACGTTAAGCACCGTGAAGTTAATAATCAGGCTGTAGATTCTATAAATCACCTCAGAGTCAAATATACATTTAATCTTCAAAAATCCGTTACAGGACAGGAGGGAATTCGTTAAGAGATGTCAACTTAGTTCAGTTGTTGGTTGGTTACATCTAGGATTGTATCGCTGGCATTTTAGTGATTCCTAAACAATGACACAGTAAAAAAAATCACTAATACACAAAATATATCAGAGTTACTGCCTCCTCATTTCCAAGCATAATGGTGGCAGCATCAGCCACCTGACGATAACGAAGACAGTAGCATTTTGTTCCAGGTTAAAAACATTTTATATTTGTTCAAATATCCAGCACAGTTGAGATGGGTAGCTAGATGTCTGGCAAGGACACAAAGACTGTAACCTACAACCCATATGAGCAGGATTATAAATCCATCGCTATTTTACTACCTGTAGTGAAATAAGCACATCAAACAGATTGTTTGTGTCTATGCTTTCGTATGTGTGTCTGTGTGTGTTTGTGTTCATCAGAACTAATAGGCATATAGCTCATAGCGGATGATACTCCCTGGAATGGGCTTACTTTGTCAGACTGACCCTGTATTGCAGGCTCTAGGATGAGCTATGCGTTTTGCATACATAATTAAACATATCTAAATGTCATCTTTACTTCAAACGCTAACACACTGGTGTCTGGCGCGTCCCGGGTCTGGCTTCTAATACAGAATAGACCTCAGCACTAACACTGAGATATTGAGAGCGGGAACACCCATAAAGAGAGAAAATTCTCAAAACTCCAAGACCCAATTAAACAAGTGGTGTTAGTGGCAAATGAACGCGGCCCGATATTTAACGAAACATGATATGAATGGTCACCATCATCAGACGGTAATCAAAACCCGCTACCTGGTGTTAACCTTCCTTTACCTCATTAAGCGTCATTAATAAGAAGAGAACAAGCCAGAAGGGAAAATCACATAACCGAACTGCTTTTCATGTAAAAGCTAATCACAGAGGAATACTAGGTACCTTATAGTTGGGGAAGTGCTGGAGCTATTTCAAAAAGGAAATTAGTTGGTGAGGTGAAACCCACCTGGTATTACTCGCTATGCAGTATGGACCAGCTGTGGCAGATGTATACTGAGGACAAAGCAGAACACCTAAGTTATCTTCCTTCTGATTTATATCACCTTGGTGTTTTGAGCAATGATCATTCACTGTCCACAGGAATCAAGTGAGACATGAGAGCACATTCCTCTGTGTGCAACATATGTCAATATTTATTTTATTTCATCTGTGTCTGTGTCTAACCTAACTATATTATAGGGACAAAAAGTTCTGTAAATATTAAAGAACTTTCAAACTGTCCCAATTCTGAAAAGGGCAGATGTTTTGCATAAGTACTAGGTATAGGGAAAAAGGTCTAATTTGAGGGTTGAGATGTGGGTTAGGCATTACTGGTTAAGCATTACCGGTTAGGCATAGGCATTAGGGTTAGGTAAAGTTTAGATGTAAATACTAATGAGGTTAAGGTTAAGGGATAAGATTAGTAAAAGTGGATTTTTTTTAAGGACAGTCAACTCTGGTGTCCCCATTTACATAGCTAAGTAAACATGAGTGTGTGTGTGTGTGTGTGTGTGTGTGTGTGGCTGCGTTGGCTGCTGATGATGTTGTTTTCTATGAATGTTGGAAGCTGAACTCCCAATTAAAGCTGTGTTGTTTGATTAACTGTGCCAGGTAATCTCTGGGGGGAGACACATATACACACACACACACACACACACACACACACACACACACACACACACACACACAAACACACTTTCTCTACTTCATATGTTAACTTACAACCACATTCTTAAAATACAACAAGTAGGTATGCACTGGGTAAATTCCCCTCCTTGATTGGGAACACAGAAGATCAAAAATAGGAAGGGTAGAAAAGTAGGAAACAGCGTGTCAACAAAGCAGCAAGCGGAGACAGAGAACAGAAGGAATTACACTGCCATCTGAAAGAGGTGCGTCTGAAAATAAAGACGTTCTCACATACTGTATCTTACTTTGAATGTGTAAAACACACAAAAAGATTTTTTTTTTTTTTTAAATCCTCCAGTCATAGGTTTTGATATTAAGTCTACAGGATCAAATAAAAGTGGGATTCAGTCACACATTGTTTGTTTTCAGAATTAATGGCAGCCTAATTTGCTATTCTTGGATACTTTTAATGACTAGCACGGTAAACAAGCGCACTACACCATATCCCAATTATAACTGGATCAGGAAAACACTTGTGTGGGAGAAGTCTGCAAAATAATTCAAAAACACAATGAAAGAAAGAAAGAATAAAATCACCTTGATCTTTAGTGAAAGCACAGTGGTTCATATTGCACATTCTTTATTCTGTAGACTTTTGGTACGTTGATTTGAATAAAGATCTCAGAAACCTGGATTAGTAGCAAAGCCTACTGAAACTTTCCAGAGTTGAAGAACCTTAGCCTTTTCAGAGCAACACCACAAAAAAAGTGATTCAACTCAAACCAGTGGCAGTAACTAAAATATAACTATGAGCAATTTGTAAAAAAGTTGAGAAAAAAAAGAACAAATTTCAAGCAGTATTTAAAAATTTAAAAGAATTACAATATTATAACTGAACATATATATAATAATGTCCTTCAATTTAAAAATGTGCTTAAACATATTATTAAAATGAATTATGAATGTATATGTATTATAAAGCGCATATTATATCTATGCACGTTCAATACTGAAGACAAATATTTTTTCAATATACCTTTCTGAAAAAGTTTAATATAATTTATCTGATGCATTATTTATTTTTCTTATATTTTTCTTTAATTAAAACAATTTAAATAAACAGACTTACCAGGAAAAGAGACAATAGCATATTTTAGAAATTACCTTTACAAATCTTTATCTGAGTGAAATACTACACATACACTATATTTTCAAAGTGAACGTTCCAGTAAGTTTAATAGGAAAAATTCTGACCATAAACACAATTAACACAGGACCTTCAAATCTGTCACATCTGATATTTCCAATAAAAACAAACATTGGAAATAATTTGAAGAAGATTGCATACATCCTTTTCTTCCGCCCTTTTACCAGTTATTCTCTCTGTTTGGAAATCCTGTTGGTTTTTCGGTCGAGCGGAAGTGCTACTGGCATGGTAGCATTTGAAATAGTCAATAAATCTTAAATATTATGTGTGAAATTGGGGAAAAGACCATTAAGGGGGAGGGCAGCTATAATGTCCTGTCTGGGAGCGGGCCAAGTAATGCAGGACGTCTGTGACCCCTGACCCTTTCAGAGGGGGGCCAATGGTCAGCCAAAGCTCAAATGTGCACCAGATGCACACAGTTGCAATTAGATATATGCATCATCAAGGACAGCTACGCCCTCAATCATTATCGGAGAAAGAAGGATTTTCTTTACTAAGCCACTTAACACAGTCAAAGAAACAGGCCCCCTGGTTCTATTACATGAAACTTATTTTTATAGATGAGAATCGGCTTTGGACTAGAAAGAACTGAAAACTCTGTTGTCTCAACTGAGGTGAACGCAAATACAGGATATCAGCCCTGACCTCATAAACAGCTCCAAATTAATTACTATAATTCTGCTCATGAAGGCATTTCTATGATAAGTATAAAATATATACTGTCCCTGCAGTCCCCAAATAATCCTAGAGAAACTGTACAGGGAATCAAAAACAGGAAAATCAAGAGTTTCTAAAATAATAATTACATCTGCTACAGATGTAACTACAGTTCTATAAAAGGATATATGACTGTTGGTAATAAAAGTCAAATATGATCAATCTCAAACAGTCAGTCAACACTGTCTCATCCTGAGATGAAAAGTGACAGGTTTAATGAGACCTTCGGTTCCCCTGCCGTGGGTTCTGACAAACTGAGCAACGCCTCTCAACCATCCCATTGTGTGGAAACACAAATATCTTATGCCACGTGGCGAGTCATCACAACTAACGAGCAAATCAACAAGGGACCTGGAATTCCACGCAATTAGTACCTGCGCTTTTCCCAATTCATCTACGTCACCCCTAGCAACGAGATGTCAGGAGTGAGAAAAATAAAACCAATTTGCTGCGATAAATATATGATGCTACCACAGTAGCGGATGACAAGTCTTGTTTCAGGTGGTGTAATTCACGGTGATGTGAAGTGTGTGTTCCGTGATTAGTCGGAGGGAAATGGCGAGCTCTGGGATCAAAGCCGCAACTTAATTTAACAGACGACAAAGACAAAGGCCTTTCTCTGCTGCCTGTCGGATTCAAAAGAGCCAGCTCCCTTTTATGACAAACTCAGTTTGCCGTTTAATTTAGGAGTGGAGTCCCGAGGCAGAGAGGAGAGAGACAGAGAGAGGGGGAAGAGCAAGTGAGGGTGGCAGAGATACAGAGAGAGTCAGGCTAGGAGAAAAGACAGTTAGAGAGAGAGATAAGCTGTTGCTGTCAGATAGTGGAGGTATAGGTGCAATAAAGATCTTTTGTGTGAATGTGTGTGTGTGTGTGTGTGTGTGTGTACTGTACTATAGGACGGATTAAGCCACACACGTGCACAAGCACTGACACACAACAAGAGTATTAAATCCCCCCCTAGAGAGGGAAAAACAAACAGGCTCTTGGGTGTGTTTCTGTGTCTGCGTGCGGGAGGACCTGGTTTCCTGTTGCACTGACCGGTGTCAGCACTACATTAATTAAAGAGACAGAACTGGCAGGTGGCTGCTGAGACACCACTGATAATTGGCCCCCTTCTTCTCTTTCTTTTTCTCTGCTTCTCAAATCCACAGTCTCGATTCCTCCTCCTCCTCTCCCTCCGTCCCTTTCTCAAACCCGCAGTTTTTTTTCGCTCTGTTGTTCCCAGAGACGGGCCACTAGGCAGGCAGAAAAGCAGCCTTTGAGGAATAATGATTAGAACAGAGGGATATGAGCAGGAACTAGAAAGAGAGATGGAAGGAGAAATAGAGGGAGATGAAGGGAAGAGATGTTTCCATAGATCTGATGGATGACGGAGTTTGCCTTTTCTGCGTGTGTCATATAAGGCCTTAACAGCCTCCGCTATCAATTCAAGCTTGCAGTGCCTGTGTATGTGTCTTAGCCATGTTCAGACTGACAGTACGTGACCTTCGGATTGCAGGCTAACAAAGTCAAGGAAAAAACAGCTAACAAGCTGTTGCCCTGTGTCAGCTGTCACAGGCAGCTGAGAATCGGGAGCTCTGTTATCTTGTCAAAATAACTGTCCTAAAACATTTATATCACTTGTGTATATAATATTACAGTATGTGTATACCGTACATCATCGTTCAAAATAGGGGGTCACAGAGATGTCCTTGTTCTCGCAACTTCCTTGTTTGCAACTTCCAAGTTTATAATTTTAAAAAGCTAATTGATAATTAGAAACCCCTTTTGCAATTATGTTTGCACAGCGGAAAACTGTGTGCTTGATGAAAGAAGCAATAAATCCTTAAGATTAGTTGAGTATCTTCAGCATCAGCGTTTGTGTACTTTTCTAGTTCTGAGAAATTAAGGCTGTTCCATGTGAGAAATTGCCAAGAAACTGAAGATTTCATACAACGGGGTGTACTACTTCCTTCACAGAACAGCACAAACTGTCTCTATCCACAATAGAAAGAGGAGGTGGAGGCCCCGGTGCAAAACTAAGCAAGAGGACAAATACATTAGTGTCTAGTTTGAGAAACAGACACCTCACAGGTCCTCAACTGGCAGCATTAAATAGTACCCACAAAAACACCAGTCTCAGCATCAACAGTGAAGAGGTGAAGCTGGGATACTGGCCTTCTAGACAGAGTTACAAAGAAAAAGACATATCGCTGACTGGCCAATACAAAGTAAAGATTAATATGAGCAGAAGAACACAGACACTGGACAGAAGAAGATTGGAAAAAAGTGTTATGGACAGACAAATCTAAATTTTATATGTTTGGATCACAAGGAAGAAGATGCATGAGACACAGACCAAATTAAAAGATGCTGGAGAGCTTGATGCCATCTGTCAAGCATGGTGACACAATGTGAGGGTCGCAGGGTGCTTTGGTGGTGGTAAAGAAGGAATTTTACAGGGTAAAAGGGTTCTTGAAAAAGGAACGCTATCTTTCCATTTTGCAACACCATGCCACACACTGTGGATGGTGATTGATTGGAGCCAGTTTCCTCCTACAATAAAACAATGACCCAAAGTACAGCTCCAAAATATGCAAGAACTATTCAGGGAAGAAGCAGTCAGCTGGTATTCTGTCTATTATGGAGTGGCAACAAAGTTGCCGGATCTCAACCTTATTGAGCTGTTGTGATCAGCTTGACCATATGGTATGCAAGATGTGCCAGCAAGCTAATCCAACTTGTGAGAGGTGCTTCAGAGAGCATGAGGTGAAATGTCAGATTAACTCAACAAAATGACAACTAGGTCTGTAGATGCTTGCAAACTGAGGTTTATTCGACAAAAGGTTCCATGAATGATAAAATAATTATTTCTAATGTCAATGTATGTTTCATGCATGTATATTTTCATGGAAAAAAGGAAATTTCTAAGTCCAAACTTTTGAACAGTAGAGTACATTATAAAATAAAAGCAGACAGAATGGTTTGCACTGTCTAAAAAGTAATTGGCATATTTTGTAAGAGGGCAAAAGCAATGTCACATAGTTAAGTACAGCTCTGGAAACAATTAAGAGACCACTGCACCTTTTTCTTTTCATTCCAAAAAAGCTGAAAAGGAAGGTTTTGAGTGAAGAACAGAAGCGTTCAATTTGTAGTGGTCTCTTAATTTGAACCCTTTGGTCCCTCTCTCAAAACCCTCCTGTTCGAAGTTTTTGGAAAGGAAAGAAAAAGGTGCCGTGGTTCCTTAATTTTTTCCGGAACGTATATAAAACCGCCTCGCTCAGTGATTCAACGTAGCAACCTTTTGGTATAGTCAGATGATTTGACCGCTAGGCTACCTGCTGAATGACATATAGGCTGTTTATGTTTCTCAAATGAGTGCGGCGTGACCTGTGTGTGAAGTGAAATGCATGTGTGTGTGTACTCACCACTTCGCTGGGAAGGTTCTGCAAGTCATCCTGTGTGCTCTCCAGTGTGTTTGTGTCCACATTCAGAATCACCACGTCCTCTAGTGATCTGCTACGCACCCTCTACAGAGACACACAGGTGATGAGCCACACACACCACTGCTCAGCATGCAACATCAACCATGACACAACGCACAAAAAACGCTGGGTTTTTTAAACAGTTTCCTTTTCTAATGTCAATCATGACTTCCTGGCCTAAGAATCTAAATATAGACAATATTTAGTGACCTTAGTGTTTTTAACTGAAACAAATATAATCACCCAGGTCATTATTCTGTCATCACACACACAAGTTTCATAAACACCCCTTGTTGAGTGTACCAGTTGGAAGACATACTGACAAGGAACATTTTCACTATACTCATCAAAGAATCCAAAACGAATACCAGCCCATTGCATACATTCCATTCAAAATATTTTGGCAAATATTTTGAATTATCCTGATAGGAGAAACTTGCTGGACACTTCTGTCTGTGATAGTCTGGTATATGGAGGCTCTTTTTCAAACATGCATGCACACACAAGTAATAGACACACATTTGCTGATGTGGTATAATAACTTAGGAGATAAGGTCTGTCACTGGTACAGGATGACACACACACACACACACACAAACACACACACAGTGATGGTTCCCCCAACCAATAGACCAGCTTTCAATAATGAAGCACAAAAGCCTTTTGTTTGTGAAAACTCTCTTCTCAGACTCTTCCTCTTGTGTCTCTCTGTCTTTTATATTCCTGAATGTTTCAGTGAGCAGCCACAACACAGGCAAAATGACAGAAGAGGAGAAAACATTGTCAATACTCTTTTGATTTTGTTCCCAGTGTTGGATGCGTCAAAGTAAATATTGCATCATTAAAATTCCAAATAGTGTGGAGAATTTAACAGTTTAATTCAGTCTCACAGCTGCAATCACAGCTGTTTGATCACACATGCAGACTGCACACATCTACTCCACAGCAACAAATACATTTAAATAGCAGATATGAAAAGATGCTAAAGACTGAATAACGAAATCATCATTTCAATAGTATACAGTGGGAAGGATTGTGATTTAATATGATGTGTGTGTGATTGATGTACCTCCAGAAGACTGAAATGAACTCCCACCAGGTATGGCATCGGGGCACTATGGAGAAAATCATTAGAAAATATGATGAGTAAGGATAAAGTACCGTAATGACTGGGAAAAAAAGTTATGTTAATTTCTAGCACAGACTACAATTTAACTGTCACTGTGATATGTTATCTCAACCACATAGTAATCTTAAACTACATAATAATCTTAAATGAATAGGAGCCCCTGCTAAATTAATAACATATACATAAAAATATTAATAAAAAATATAACATGTAAAAAATATATTTTCTACAGTGACGTCACTTTGGCTTTAAGGAAACCATCTACTTCAGGTAGGGTTGATAGAACAGCATTTCCATACCCTTGTTCAATTCCTACTATTAACAACTAGTCTGCAATGAGACATAGAGCATTTACCAGAAATCCAGTGCCAAGCCTCAGAGCTGTCCTGTAAGCCAATCAGCTGGCAGCGGAGAGTGTGAGGGAGGACATGCCTGCACCGTCTAACATCATTAACGCCTCACACACTTCCCCGAAACCACCGCCGCCCACTCTCAACCAGGCCAACCTGATTACTCTGACTGGGGAACAGCACCGAGCTCCAGGCTTGGCCGGGCTGGGAGTGTGTGTGGGGGGTGATGATGGGGGTGCCTCTTCTGTTCTGTGGCCGCTGCCTCAATCAGGTTAGCTAGTTAATAAGTTCTGTTCTTTCTCTCAACTACACAGCTGGTAGTCTGTCACAATACTGTAACTGTTCCCTTTCATGTGCACGCACATGCCCGCACACACGCGCACACACACACACACACACACACACACACACACACACACAC
>JACXGJ010012912.1:2500-17145 GCA_016801105.1 Esox niger
TAGTGTTTATCGCTCTGGGCCTCGCAGCTTCAATTTGCACATTACTCACCTTGTGGGCCCCCCCTGCTCTGTTCCCCCTCAGTCATTCACACACTTCCAATCCCTAGTCACGCTCTCTCCCGCCTCCCTCCCGCTCTTGGTCTTTCTACTGGATTTTTTCTGTCTGTCATCTTGTCAGTCAAGATCTTCCGCGGTACAAACAACAGTTATAAAGGGGGGTACCACACTGCCAGACACGCCCCCCCCGGGGAACCCAGACCACGTGATGCTCCAACTCATCCCTGAGTACAGGCAGAAAGATGAAACTTCAGAGCCTGTGAAACGTACGCCGCGTGGCTCTCGGTTGTCCTGTCTTTTGGTTTCACACCCCATAGTTCTACATCTTCTGATGTTGCTACTCAATCAAGAAGTATTTTCCGGCATGCATGATAGAGCAAGCTGGTGGCCGACCAACCCCAAAAAGTCGCAGTTTGCAGGTATGCTTCGCAAACCACTACGCTATTTAACAAGAGGCACTCAGTCAGTCAGTCAGCCAGTCACTCAGTAAGAGACGTTATAGAGTACAGTATGGTAAGTGTGATACAAAACAGTTTATGGTTATATTGCGACGGTTTCTGGGGGATTTTCGAGGTACACAACCGTGCATGTGTTTTGGGTCAGGATAGACACACATAAGTTTGCTGGCAACAACATACAGTATTTAGGTTATGGTAAGCCAAAACTAAAACTGTATACAGTTATATTGTGAATTTACAGGCATGGAAAAGTTCATCTTCAGTCTCACTAGCAATTGCTCAAGTCTAATGAATATTCCTAGGAAGATAGTTAAAACTAGTAAGCCTGTTACAGGCTAAAAGGCTGTTAAAACGGCCAGTGTCAAAAGCCATACAGTTCATTGACGCTATGATAGAGGGAAATTTAATAGGAAACGTTAGTAAGTTTAACACCATGCTATATGGTGTCTAGTGACTGATGAAATGTGGAATGCCGTGGCATAGTGCTTAAAGACAGTGCCTCTCAAATGGAAGTCCTAGGTTCGAATCTATTGAGAGCCATTTCTGGAACATTCCTTTACTTGATAAAAAGGTTAGTTTTATTGGTAGTTATTGTATCAATGTCATTCACGAAAGAAAGAAAATGTTTGTTCTTATGCAATGAAATAAAATAGCTTTGGCAGACTACCAATTGCTCAATTCGTGAATATTCCAATAAGCTTATTACTGGCTAATACGCTGTTATAATGCACAGTGGCAAACGCCAGACAGTTCATAGATGCTGTTTGTGGTGGAGGTAACCTTTGTAAGAAAAGTTTGTCAATTTAACTGTATCAATAGCATTCACAAATGGCCAATTAGCTGTTGAAACGGCCAGTGGCAAAAGAGGATTTGTTCAGGGTAGACACAAGAGGCCATACTGAGTCGCATCAAATGTACAGCTCTTTGGTGTAGTGGTTAACGACACAGCCCTCCACATGGGTGACCTGGGTTTGATTCTCAAAAGGGCAGCTTTTCCTATTGCGGGCCGGCTGAACTAAGCTTGGCTGGTGTCTTTTCTTTTTGACAAATATGATTCATAAAAAAGCTCAATGTAGCTAATACTCCACTTATATCTGGCATACCCACATAAGTGCATCAACAAGAAAATGAATACATTATTCATATTAATTGAGACAGGTGATAGTGTTCTCCACCATAAGCAAAGCGCAATGGTACCCTAGTTTATAGAAACTTCAGCTTTTCATAAAGCACAATGGTGTTGACATTTGCCAGAGAACCGTGTTTGTTTTAAGATGCAATATATATTCAAATCGGGTGGAAACTAACCCACTGGGAGCTTTTTTATTTGACAGTTGTGTCAGTCTGTGATTAAATTGTGTTACTACTGCATTTAACGCAGTAACCATGGGTACTACCTTTGAGAGAAAGACCGGGGGGAGATGGAGTGAAGGGAGGGGGGAGAGGGTTATGAAGCGAAGAAGGAGACGATAATGCAACCATAAGAGGGAGTGAAACACAATACAAGGAAGAGCAAGAAACCGTTGCTCATGTGATGAAAAACAATGGGGCAGACAAACTCCCGAGTTCAGGCTGTCAAAGACGCTATCAAACATTTGGCGACACAGTCGCCAGAATTTGTTACATACATCTGACCCATCTCTGTGGCAATGTGGAAAAAATGAACAGCTTCACTGCTGCATGTCATCCACCGGTCAGTTGATCAACTGGGTGAGGGCTGGCGACTGTACGTGTGGGTGGGTTGGTACTGTTCCAACCATGAGTGTTAATAACGCAGGTCCACCTTATGCTCCTTTGGCTCAGTGTTCAGGAACTTGGACCTGAAGGCACATAGATATGGATAACTACGTAGCAAATTCGCTAAACAAAAGATCTGCAAGGTTTATGGTGCTAAAACAACATTTCTTCCAGAAGGCCGAGGATGCAGGAAAAAAGCATTGCCTTCATAGATGGGAAAACAGTGTGGGTCGCCAATGTCAAGGCTAAGAAAAAAGAGAAAAAAGTATTGAGGGAGGGAAGCAGCAACATCAAGCCAAACCTGTGAGTGGAGTTGAGTTGCTTGGTGTCAAAGTCAGTTTTGTATGAATAATGGAAAAGGGGGGGGGGATCTATATCTGACAGTCCAACAGGATAGTGATCTCCAGGGGTTTCTTTTTCAAAAGTTATCTACCTGGATTTAGCTTGTCAGATAGGATTACCTGAAAAGAGATATAATGAATAGAACAGGACTCCGTGTTCAGGTCAACAATTCATCCGTTTCATTTGTTGTATGTCACATGCATATAATCCTATCTGATGTGGGAAATCCATATAGATAAGTGTATGATCTGGGACTTTACAAGTTATGTTCACACTTAGAATGGGTAGCTTTTTCTCATCATAACAAATATCTGGTAAGACTTGCCAATAGCACATGGTAGGAAAAAGTAGAAGCTGACATTGCTTTTTCATAGAACTACTGCACAGCTACCTGTCCGGAACACACAATCTACCTTCATGCCTGAACATGCATTCCTCTCACCACATCAACACTGCCATTGACTTAAGCAATTACTTCAAAAGAGGATACAATAACATTGAACAACGCTTCCATTTGCCAGAGTATAATTAATACAAATCCCCACCCTAAACATCGGCCTTATCAGAATAAGGCAAAACGACACAGATGTCACGTCGCCCATGTCTGAACGAGGTGCATGGAAAGTACAGCCAAATCCTCACACAAAAGACATTCAGCTTCTTCTGAAGGAAAATATATTTTACGTCATGAGAAAAAGCTGTCCCGGATGCTTTCCATTTTTCCAGTCATGCGCCTAATAAAAATGTACTCGTTTAATAAGCTCGCTTTCCCGAGTCTCTTGATATTAGTGTCAAGCTTGGCTGTCATGGCAACAGATCAAAGCAGGCGCCAGGCGTCATATTAAAGATCTCTTATCGCCGCGTGTCAGTTCTAATCCCACCCCGCTCAACATCTCGTCTGTGATTATTTTCCAACAGGTGTCAACAGGACCCTCACCTCAACTCCAGATAAACATGTATGGGAAGATTTCGCTGCGGTGCGAGGAAAGTCAAAGCATGTTGCTTTTGGCCCAAACAACGACATGCTCTCACAGCTTTGATCTCCAATTTGAGATGTATTTGAAGTGAAAGCGAGCGGCAGAACTTCCACGGTGAAGTGGAAAACCACTGATTCGGTCTATTAGAGGTCTTAACTGATCGGTGTGTTAAAGAATCAAGGTATTCACTTCGGCACTGTGATCCGATCGCACAACACGTCACGTGTCAGTAAGACATGCCGAATTACAAATGTCCAGGGACAGAGAGAGGATCGAAAGAGGAAAATCGTATTACAAATCAAGATGAGCATTTGCACGGACCATGGTACTCTTCAATGCAAGCTGAGCTCAGGACACAAAAGCCTACAAGGGGTGTTTCTTAAAGCCAAGCTGTACTTAAGCGACAACTTGCAAAAGTCCTTTCAAACAAAAACTGGTAGGAGTTCAAATGTATACCCCCGCCCCAAATACACAATATAAAGTTAATGACATAAATGGGTTGCTTGTTTTAGTGATGGACGGATAGGCTTATGGAAAGCTAAATGCTCACTTTTCAAAGAAAACGAAAGGGGATTGAAGTTCTACCCCCTTAAATAATACCTGCCAGATCCCTTGTCAAAGCTGAACACAGATTTCACATTTCGGCAGTGACAGGAAATAAACAAGTCATCCAACACATCATTATCCAAAAATAGGACATAAAGAGGTCATAAAATGACAATAAACCATAGAAGGTGAGTGGCAGAGAACTGGTAGTAAGAGTGAAATAATTGCATATTAAGAGGGAGCTGTTATCAGAAGTCCCCGTGTTATCAGATATTTACATTAAATTACAGCCTAAGCAGGAGCTGCAATCCCCACCTGACACACACAACAGTCAATTTACACAAGGTTAAATTATTTTTAATCTCCTTTTTCTTTTTTGTCTCCACAGAGTGCACCGACTCTGGATAAGAAGTTCTGTTAGGTAACTGAACAAAAAAGCAGTATTTTATCTGGTCACCCACTGTGGACCTGATTATATCGGAGGAAAACATGTATTAGTCGTTACCATGCCGACTCTGGTGGTGACAAAGGATGTGCCTACACCCCCCCCCACCCCCCCCCCCCGAAAAAAATGTAAATAAATCACTAACATTAGCCTGAGAGTGGGACAACAATTACTCTGTAACAAATTCAGGCAGGCGCAAGCAATTCTGCTCAACCTGTCTGGCTCCCATTGGAGAAGAAATTAAAACAATCAAAAAAATTGTTTTTGGACCATCAGCTCACCAAAAGATGAGTCGGCTTTGTGAAATATCAATGGCAAAGGATGATGGGATGTATCCTATGACATCACCCATCTTCAGTACCTTGACAAACCTTAGTCCACCTCTGGAGTCTTGTTGATCAATATCTGGTTGAAGCAGAAACAGGCTTTCAGGAGGAGGACTGTCCTGAATTGACCATGACCATGTTCACCCGGCACTTTGTCGGAGAGGGGTACAAGGGAATGCTTTGTGGGAGCCCAAACGGAGATCATTATTGATCTAACCCAGACTGCCCTGCTTTCATCCTATCAATCTGGTCCCCTACGTCCCCTCCCACCGTGGGCCGTATGCTTACACACAGGACCACACACACAAGACAAAACACACAGAGATAATAGCAGACCAGGCAAGGCCAGGTTCAGAGTAAAGAGTGATTGACAGTTCTCAGGGCCAACGGACCACCACAGCACCAGACCGGAGCCAGTCTGTGTGTGTGTTTTAGTGCAGACTGTTTGAATGGGAGAGGCAACAGTGTGTTCACGCATGTCAAATGATGCAATTACTGTGAGAGCGTGTGTGTGTGTGTGTGTGCGTGTGCGTGTGCGTGTGTGTGTGTGTGTCGGCTATGAGCCCAATCATTGGTCGTTCTGTTGCGTCAACAGTAGAAATCTGCGTCTACGGTCATGCTCCGGCCAACGGTATTGGACCAGAACATGACCACCGCCAGACTACGTGGCGTTCTGCGTGCGTGTTTCTTGGTCACCTGTTGTCAGAGGGCAAAAGGGACAGCAGAGCCAGGGATGACAGCTTCCTCCTCTCCGGCTGGGTGATGTTGTCCATGCGGTCCACCCACATCTCTATGACAACACCTAACAAATGTCCCACCTGAGGAAGGGGTTGGGGGTGCACAGATGGAGAGAAGAGCGATAAAAAGTGAGAGGCGGAAAGAGAAAGGGTTGGAGGAGGGTTACAGGTATGAAGGGAGAGATGAATACAGAAAGATAGACGGATGAAGCCGGACAGGCGAAGGTAGATGGACGTAGACACGGACAAGGTTACGGCTTATCAGTCATCTGGCCTCCACCTGTCCTTCAGCATCACAGGCAGGAAGTGGACAGGTGAAAGAAAAACAGCTGTTGGGCCTCCACGACTTCGCCCTTATCTGTCCCGTCACATCACGACTGATGGAGCGAGGAGACATGGGACAAGCCTGGCTGACTGTCTGCAGGCTACGGTCAGAGCTCGGAGATAAAGTGTTGATGCCAGTCACTCCAGGGACTGAAAAGAGTCCCTGATAAGACCACAGAACCGCAGATATGGATTCGAGAAGTTACATGGGGGCCATTCAGTCGGGACCCAGGCGGCAATAGATTTGTCCTGGGAACCAGTCTGTTAACTTGAGACAACTCTGTTTTAGCCTCTTGTATGACAGGGAAGTCAGGGAAGCTGGCTGAGGCAAAAAAAAGTCAGACTGCCCGTTTAAATGTCCAGGCGAGTTGGCACTGGTGACCAGTTGGCCTACTCCGATCAGGGGATCAGTTATCCAAAGCTTGCTACTATTGCCCGAAGCCAGACAGTCCTGGGAGGCACTCGGAGAAGCGATCTGATTAGGGCAGAAACTGGGTCAGACTGCCTTTTCATGTGTTGCTTCTACCCTCAGATCTGTGGACTTTTTCCGAAAAACGAAGGCGGGGGGATTGAAGGGAACCTTTTCATGATGACACGGAGTCTTTTCCACAAGTTAAAAATGCCTCGCAGTTGAAACGTCGAACTATTAAAGTTCTCCACGCAATCCCCTTGTCTAGGTTTTCCGAGACCACGCGACCACGCGTCCACACGGGATGTTCTTATTGTAACTTGATTCATAGACAGGGCTGGACATTTTTGGTCATTAGTGCCAAACTTTCCGGGGATCTATGAACAGGATAGGTTTAGGTTGTTAAATCCTGACATGAGGGTGAATACACAGTGAGGTCTCACTGGGCCCGCGAAGCCAAACAGAGTTTAGGAACATCCGAAAACAGGCTGTGCAGTTGGTTGGCTTTGTCTTTCTCCTGTGGGGAGATCTGGGGAGATGCTTCTCTCTCAGATGAAGAGATGGAGTTCAACCAGACAGCGTTGTGATCCACAAGGGACCAAATTAGAGACGTGCTCAGAGCCAAGTCGGCACAACAGATATCTTAGTATAGATGAATGTGGACTGGATGTGATTAAACAATTTAAGCAGCGGTTGAAGAGGGAGAATTCTATTGTCACTAACTCGCTGTGGCTAGAGAAAGCATTGGAGGCTGTATAATCATTTTTAATGATACATCCTGTAAACATGCGTGTTGCATAGGGTAATAAAGTGGCTGAGAAAGGACGGAGTGAGGGACTGCTAATAAATTATCCAACCACCTTGTTATGGCTTATAAGATACTGTACGTTCATTATTGCAACTATCAGTTGTAACAGCATGTTGCCTCACCTCCTGGTTGACCTCGCCGGCCATCTGCGTCAGGAGGACGGAGAAGAAACTAGCGTTCTGCAGCAGGACTCTTCCCATAATTCCCAGGTAGGTGGACATCACCACCGGGTACCTCTGAACATGGCGAAAACAAAGAAACGTTGCAATTCATATTTTCTTTAACAGTGAGTATTCAGCTCATGGTTTCACATGCCAAAGGTAGCGGTCATAAACGCATGGAACGTTTAGAGCATTCAGACCAGTGGCGTGTGATTGAGTGAGCTATGATGATGAGCTAGATGTGCTTAAGTTATGACATAAATGGTGTATCCTGTCAATCAATGCAGTAAGAGCATCTGCATTTGATAGGGAAGGGCAGAAGGAGCAATTGGAGTGGAAGGGGAGAGTAAGAGGAGTGAAAAGGGAGCGTAAGAGGAACGAAAGTCGATCGTAAGAGGAGATAAAGGGGAGTGAAAGGGGAGAGTAAGAGGAGTGAAAAGGGAGCGTAAGAGGAACGAAAGAGGATCGTAAGAGGAGATAAAGGGGAGTGAAAGGGGAGCGTAAGAGGAGTGAAAAGGGAGCGTAAGAGGAACGAAAGAGGATCGTAAGAGGAGATAAAGGGGAGTGAAATGGGAGCGTAAGAGGAGTGAAAGGAGTGAAAGGGGAGTGTGAGAGGAGCGAAAGGGGAGCGAAGCGAGAAAGAGAGGCTTGAAGGCTCCTATGAGAAGTCCCGGCAGCACGCCACGAAGACAGCAAAAGGCCAAGTCAACCTGTCACACAGACAAGAGCTCACATACAAGACAGGAGACTGACGGACCGTCCTACAGGCTAGGCTTGCCAACGCGCTGGAAGCCATCGCTCCGCTTGAGGCATAATAAAGGTGACAGACAACTAAACACCTGGGCTGTGTCGTGACACACCAGGAACACCTAATGAGACGCTCTTTGTTGTTCAGGCCAGTGTGGAGTTAAATGAGGTGAAAAGGGAGACAGGAGGAAGACTTAAGAGGTAACTCACCTCTCCGTCCACGACCCCCCGGAACACAGAGGGCAGCACGGGCTGGAACATGTGGGCTCCTAACACAGGGCTAACCTTCAGAGCTATCTCTACCACCTAGAGACAGGAGAGAAAGACAGAGATACAACGAGATGGGGAGAGAGAAACGGAGAAACAGGGAGAGGGGATAATAAGGGAGAGAGAGGGGAAGACAAAAGAACACAAGAGAGAGGGAGGAAGAAGGAGAGACAAGGCAAGAGACAGGGAGAAACAGGGAGAAAAAGGGAGAGTTGTGTGAGACTAAAAACAGCACAGATCGAGAACAGTCGCTGCTGTCAAAGGACTTCCTGACCTGCAGATGAGGTCAACCCTCAACAGTGGTGCTAACAACAATTCACTTGAAATGTGCTCATCTAGAGCAGTGGGGGGGACACAGCAGGCCTCAATGAAATAGAAAGACAGTAAACTGATTCCATTCACCGATTCTCTACAGCGTTCTTTTTGTACATTCCTGTCAAACACCCGGTTTGTAATGAAAAACTGTATGTACTAAAATTAAAGTTAAATATGATGATGTCTGTTTCAACGAGATACAGTAACAGGACACATCCGTTTCAACGAGATACAGTAACAGGACACATCCGTTTCAACGAGATACAGTAACAGGACACGTCCGTTTCAACGGGACAGTAACAGGACACGTCCGTTTCAACGGGACAGTAACAGGACACGTCCGTTTCAACGGGACAGTAACAGGACACGTCCGTTTCAACGGGACAGTAACAGGACCCGTCCGTTTCAACGGGACAGTAACAGGACACGTCCGTTTCAACGGGACAGTAACAGGACACGTCTGTTTCAACAGGACAGTTAGCAAAAACCTTCCAAAAAATGCTAACTTGGTCTCATTAAAGTTTTCAACTTCAAAATGTTTGACATTGGACACAACACTGCCAGTGACTCAATCTCAGTAAGAAGCTGCAAAAATAACTTGCGCCTGTCCAGTAATGCATGAACAGATTAGCTCACTCAGACGGTAAGTGACTCTATAGTGTGACCATGAAAAATAACTGGCTATGATGATTGGTGATGCAATCAGCAAAGTGGAGTGGCGGACAAACCATCCTGATTGCCACTCTCCTGTTCCTGTTCTGATTCTGTTCAAGTGAAACCTAATGGGAACCTTCAAGCCGTCTGGGCCATGGTGGCGGGGCAAACGAGGTGAAACAGGGAAGGGCAGAGACGAAGCCCGCATTTGTCCAATAAGAACCGATGTTTCGCCGAATAAGAACTTGTTTGGCCGTGTGCGTTGGAAAATGCATTGCTCCGGTGCGCACTAATGAATACAGCCCAGGCTTTTAGGGACTTGGAAGGTAAGGGCTGTCTTCCCTTGGTTGTCCTTCTGCTCCTCTCCTCTCCATTCGGACCAAAAGATTAGCTGGAGCCAGATGTGCAGTAACGCCACTGAGCTGAAAGACACCAAAGCCCTAAGATCCGTCAGTCGACATGCAACAAAATACCTTGGAAACATACTGGGAAGAGCACACAGACATGCACCCAATGTGTGCAAATAATGACTAGCAAAACGAAAGCTAAGCTCTTCAAAGATGCAATCACTCTCTCCCCTTCGCTCACTCTCCACAGCCTCCTCGTCTCCTTTGGCGCAGTGCCCCAAGTGGGCCCAGCTCCTTTAAACAATCGGCCGGGGAACAAACACTCTGAAAACAAGTCGCGGAGCCATGCACGCCAAGAGTGGTTTCTACACATGCACACGGAATCGAATTATACAGGGGCTTTTTTCCAAAGACAGCCTCGTGCACATTTCTTTTTCTTTTCTTTTATAACTCCACGGTAACTAAACCCATCAGGGGGAGTCAGGAGTGTCTCTCTGATGGCAGTATCATCGCCGTCCGGCAGTCTCGGGGGAGAAAGAGGGTTAGCTCGACCAAGGCTTAGGATGACCGATCTGCTCACACAAGGCCCTCTGTCTTAACACATGTACAGTAGGGGACAGAGGTAGAAATCATCAATGGGCCCAAATGTAGGCTTTTTGAAAGGGTAACCTAGCCTTCGATATGATCAGAAATGCCAGGAGTTGCGTAAGGACACAGGGTTGCCTTTTGGCCCTGACAGTTGAACCCAGTGTGTGTGTGTGTGTCTAAAGACAGGAATCTCCAGTAGGGGCAGCGACAAAGAAGCAGCTTATCCGTGCCCTTGTGTGATTCCCATGCATCTACCACCACACTTGGTAGAAAACAGAGAACCAAAACAACTGCTCCATCTATAGTCTCTCATGCCACTTAAGCTCAGTCACATCACATGCTGTTAGCAGTCAGCCAACGAGAGGTTCACCCTGAACACTGGTAAGTATCCCAGCCGTATCATCTCAATCGTCAAACCTCTCATGTTGATTGACCAGGCGTGCACGAAACATATCGCTCTGACAAATGGCGAGTCGCGTGGCTTGATGTATGAAGCACATGAACCGGGACAGACCAAGGAGTTCAGTTACTGTTTGATTGAGTGTTAGAACGGCTAATCCGAATGACTGAGTTCCAGGGTGGTATGATCGTCGCCGCGAGGCACATTGGTTACCTCAGACACAACCAACCCTCGCGGGCTGTTACCTTGTGATTCACAAACAGCCTCCCTGCTCCTATTAGCTAAAGTTATTAAGAAGCTGCCACATACTTCAAACCAATCAACACTCTTATATTGGCAAACTAGTTTCCAGTAGATTCATACTAAAGCTTTCATCCAATCACTATTCATGGTGTAAGCAGAACCATCTATACATATATGTTTGCATAAAGTGTTTCAAGGGTTTAAGTGTGTGTGGGTTTAAGTGCGTGTGTGTGTGTGTGTGTGTGTGTGTGTGTGTGTGTGTGTGTGTGTGTGTGTGTGTGTGTTTGCGTGTGTGTTCAGACAAATTGTTCTGATTGCTTCAGTGCAGCGGATCGATGCGTTGATCTGAGGCAAACTGACATCGGGTTCAGAGTGTCTCTGGATTAACACTCCCCGTAGCTCTTCTGAATTTCAGATCAGATTCCCCCCTGGCGTCCCAATCAATCTGGCCATTTAACATATGGTCTGGCCTGGCGGAAGGCCACAGGCTACTAAATCTGGCCACATTTGGCAACACAAACCTGACTTGAGTTCAGACAGCAATCCGGCCCTCCAACCACCCCGGCTGAAACGTGGCACACGCCAGAGCATTATCCATAACCGCGACTGGTTACCCATAGTTACCGAATGGAAGACACCTCTTATTGTTAGGATCAGAAAGAAGTTGTTCGCCAAACAGGGCGCCACTGGGGATCGTTGCGTTGCTGTGCGTGGGTGTCTGACGAAGACACAGAAACACATCAAAGAGCCTCCCTAGACCTCCCCAGTCACCGCTGTAAGCCAAGGCTTTAACCAGGCAAGCTTTCTGTAACAGCCAAAAGTGAAACGCACAGAGCAGCCAACATGGGGAAATGTGCTTTGAGATGACGGGAAACACAGCGGTATTAAGCTATGCAAAACTACGGCATTTGTGCGTCTATAGGACAGGAAACAATACGGACGCAGTAGGAACCAAGGTAGATGAATGTACAACTAAAACCAAGATGACGTTCGGCGTGTCTGTCAGTGGAATCTCGTATAGACTGTGATAAAATCAGTGATTAAATATTAACAGCAAATGGTTGAGCATTTGGCAGTGAAGCACTGTTAGCATTGTTCACATATCACCAAATGTTGGTGAATGTTCTCTGTACATACAAACACACAACAAAACCATGCAAGATGAAAGACCAAGCGAGGAATATCTAATGACGCAAACACATCCAAAAGAAACCAATCCTTCAGTCTGTCTTTAAAGTGACCTATTTGCCTTTGAAGCAAGCTAACACGTTTTAAAGTAGCTAATGAATGACAATGTTGTTGTCGTGGTAACAGGCTAAGAGCTTAAAAGGAAAATAACTGTGTACACAGGCATGTTGCCCATTGGAAGGGGAGCCCGTCTGCTGGAGTAATTACAGACTGCAGTATGTTGGAATGGTACAGTCAAATCAATTACTCAAATACATAGTGCCACCATATTCCAGAACTGCAACCTACCTGGAGTGTTCAGAAGTACAAGCTGTCGGCTGCTCAAAGACATGGCCAAGAAGGCTGAAACACGACTACTACTGAATCAGATTAGTACTCTATAGATCGGGGCAAAGAAATACTTGAATACAGATTTTTCTAACGTTTTATGGATAGATGAAATGAGAGTGACTCTTGATGGACCAGATGAATGGGCCCGTGGCTGGATCACTAATGGACATGGCACCACTTCAGTCAGCTGCCAGCCAGGTGGAGGAGGGGTACTGGTATGGGCTGCTATCATTAAGGATGAGGTAGTTGGGCCGTTTTCGGGTTGAAGATGGACTGAAACTCAACTCCCAAACCTACTGCCAGTTTCTGTAAGATACTTTCTTCAAACAGTGGTACAGGAAGAAGTCCTCTGCACCCTGATCTTCATGCAGGACAATGCTCATCACATGCATCCAAGGTCTCCACTGCTCGGCTATCCAGCAAGGGCAGCAAAGATGCCCGAATAATGACCTGCCCCCCTTCCTCTCCTGATTTAAATTCAAATGAGAATTTCTGGGCGCTTCTCAAACATGAGATATACAGTCAGGCAAAACAATACACCTCCTTGAACAGCATTTGGGAGGCTGTGGTAACTGCTTCAGTGAAATTTGATCGTGAACAGATCAAGAAATGTACAGATTCCATGGATGGAAGGTTCATGGCAGTTAATGAAAAGAAGGGTGGCTATTTTGGTCACTGAATACTTTAGAAAGGTGGACATTTTAATTGCCATTTTGTGTTACTTATTTGTTAAACTTACTTAATAAATTAAGAATAAACACATGAGTTGGGAGATGTGTTGTTAATTAGTTGCCTTACAATTCTGCATACTTATGTATTCCTCTGAGAAAGATCAAAACTCACTTTACCTTTGTTAAACATTAAGGTTTGAGGTTCAATTATATTTTGGACTGACAAAGCTTTGTGATTGTTCAACAATAAAATAAATCTTGAGAAATACGATTTGCCTAATAATTGTGCACGCAGTGTATGTAGAATACAGCAAACAAACGGATCATTTAAACAACCTGAAGGTTTTAACTGAAAATCACTCAGTCGGCAACTAGAGAATAAAACTTATGGACAATATATATATATATATATATATATATATATATATATATATATATATATCACTTTGACCTCAACTACTGTTACCTTTTTTCCACTCATTAGCTTAGGGAAACGAAACGCCGTGTCTGTTCATTAATTCATGTGTCAATTAGCATATTGGCGGCACCTCTTAGCTCTGTTGCTGTCAACAACCGCACTGAAGGAGCATCAAGTTAATTATTCAGTAAGATTCCTGTAGCTACTATCATATCCTCCCATTCCTGGGAAATTGGGCGTGTGTGCAGACAGGGCCGATACCCAAATGAGGGCACATCACAGGTCAGCACGGTTAATAGAAAGCATTGTTAGTGGTGCTTAGTGATGGAGATGAAGATTGAGAATGCATGGGGAAATGAGAAGTGGAAAAGAGGGAGGGATGGAACATTTCCACAGCCGAGACCCATGCTTCACACCTGACAGTAAAACCTTTTTAAGCAAGCCTTGTTGAGACCAATTGGATATTGGAAAGAAAGGGGAAAGAACAGATTTTTTCAAATGTATCCACTCAACCAATCAAATTGAGCTGGATGGGTGCTACTTTCTATTGCCAAACAGTGACTGAGGCAACAGATGAAGCATGATTGTGAATTGTGGCGCTGACTAGCTCCTGGTCCAAGATGGCAGTGGATTCAAAAAGGTGGCTGTAATCTGACTTCTGAGGAACATGGATCTCACTCGCCATCTTCCTCTGTTTCTCAGTGGTTTTATTTCCCTTCCCCTCTAATTCTTCTGTTTGACTCTTTCACTTCTGCTGCCCATGTATGTTTCTTGTTCTATTGCAGTCTCAGACTCAACAGGACAGCATGCCTGGTCTCTCTCCCTCTGCCTCTCTGTCTCCGCCTCTCAGGGGGCTCTGCTTCTCTCGCTCCGCCTCTCAGGGGTCTCTGTTTCTCTCGCTCCGCCTCCCAGGGGGCTCGGTCTCTCTCGCTCCGCCTCCCAGGGGGCTCGGTCTCTCTCGCTCCGCCTCCCAGGGGGCTCTGTCTCTCTCGCTCCGCCTCCCAGGGGGCTCTGTCTCTCTCGCTCCGCCTCCCAGGGGGCTCTGTCTCTCTCGCTCCGCCTCCCAGGGGGCTCTGTCTCTCTCGCTCCGCCTCCCAGGGGGCTCTGTCTCTCTCGCTCCGCCTCCCAGGGGGCTCTGTCTCTCTCGCTC
>JACXGJ010012913.1:0-17140 GCA_016801105.1 Esox niger
TAATAAAAAAATACTACACAAAATAAACACCACATTTTGCAATTTTTCTCATGTTTTATTATGTCCATTATAAGTCTATTCGTATTCCCCCATTGTCATAGAAAAAATCTTTCAACAATACAATACAGATAGGATGATTGTGATCTGCTGATAGCTTGAAGCGCTTTCAGGAGTCTTAAAAAGCCAAACATTACATATTTTCTTTCAGTCATGTTCCAGTATTCTGTCTCTTTCTGTCTCTGTAGTGTGCATTTTGAATCACTCAGTTACTAATAATGACAGTTTTGGTCCACGGGCCACCTTTTGACGACCCCTGATTTACAACATTGTAGGACAACTTTGCTGTAGGCCCATGCTATGACTGATCTCTAAACATAACAAGACAAACTAAGCAGCATGTCCTAAAATAGAGCATGACCGATAAGACCCAAACCGTACCAGTAACTGCCTGACTCAGGGGGAAAACATGCACATTAAAGACTAGAAAAGCCCATATAAAAATCCCCTAATGCAATACAGTCCCCTTCAAAGGAATCTTTTACATATCATATTAATATGCCATTTCAGCTATTGTTCACTTAGGACCTGTTTGATCTGCCGGGAGGCTCTAACTCTATGGGTAATAGGAGTGATGCTGAGAAACGCGTGCGCTTTCTAAACTCCGTTCGGAACATGTGAGGTTAAGGGTCACGTCAGAGCATTGTGTCCTACTCATTGAAGAGCATTGTGTCCTCCTCATTTCTCTCAACAAAAATTCGGACTTATATTCTTTATCCTCTAGACTATAATTTGCATATTTTACACAGGTACCTTTATTAGAATCGAGCTCCATTTCAGACAGTTATTTTTATCAGAATGAAGTCAGGATTAGGGTTTGGTGCTAGTGTGGCCGAGAGTGATAAAAGAAGCCAACACTCATCTTTCCCCCTAAAGTAGTCAACTCTTTCTCCCTACATAATTCTTTACCTGGGATTAAGCTCAAGGCCTGGACACACACAACCACAGACAATATAGCCATGCTTCCATACAAAACTATTTTTGTCTTTCAGCCTTACACATTGTGCTGGTAACTCAAACATGGCCTCTTTTGTATGTCAAACCTCACTGTTTAATGGTTTCCTATAAAACTGTTCGGTGATCATGGTATTCAAATCATAGCCATAGCAGAGCTTCCCTTCCTCTGTGGGGGTGTCTGGAAATGATCCCAGCCAGGGAGGTATACCACATCTTAGACTAGGGCTGCACGCTCTTTCTGTTTGCTAACCAGGTTTTTTTCCCTCTGTGGGCGCTATGTAATAATTTATTGAGGCCTAATCAACATGTATTGAATGGTATATGTACTTTGTGAATCACTTTTATTGGGCCTTGCGTGCACTTGAAGGCTTGGCCAAGAGGTTAGCAATGGCTTTCACACCATACCAGCTAATAGAGGACCACCGAAGCGTTCCGAGAACATTTGTTAAGTTACTATCACAGCTACCTTTTGGGTTTAAATATCACTGTCATGAATAAAGATATTAAACATACGGTTACCTAAATGCCCACTGCTCACATTGATTTACTGATGCCCTTTCCCTTTTAATATGCATGGTATGTAGATGCTACGATATACATTTTAGTAGCAACATTTTGGGGTAGGTACAGTAGCTGTATGTATATTTTCCACGACTATTCTAAAATGGGAAGGACATTTTGAATTGTCTGAAACGTGCTGGTCAGAAGAGTGATTTTGGATGAACTTCTGAATTCAAGTTAGGACACGGCCTGCACATATTCCCTCAACACTGCATTGTATCCCCATCTTCTTCCACTTTATCTAAACTAGCACGATACCACATGCCTTTTTACTGTATGACATGTATTCCTTACGTACATGCGTAGCCAGCTAATAGGCCACCCTGTCAGAGCCAGCCAGGTACCCTGGTGCTACAAAGGCATTGTCTAGGGATGAAGTCGGGGGATGTGGGGTTTCTTCAAAGGGAGAAAAAAGTACATTGAGGAGAAAGCACCCCAAAAAGCAATAGAAAAGGGTGAAATGTAAAAAGTCAGCACGAAAGTCAAATCTCTTTTGAAAGGGGACCTAATCGTTTGGAGGACTCCAGCGGAACCTAAATAATACACTTCAGGTTTTGATATAACTATAACTGCCTGGGAAGAGAACTTTGATGTTAATTGAAACCACTGGGCAGCAATCTGCTTTATAGCACTGACAAATAGCAGTTTCCTAAGACTTATCATTGGAGGTTAGTGAACAGGGAAGGCACATTCCTGCTCCATATGCTCATTCAATACAAATAAAAGTCAAAACCCCTCTCTTCTTTATTGATGCTGGATACACCGCAATATGCTAAAGGATAGTTTCTTGCAGGAGGTTGTGGTGGGGAAAATATGCAGTACCTTTGGAGAGCTTTACACATTCTACAGAAGTCTAGACAACTCAGAACTCGTCTTGTTCATGCCTTTTTTCTACAAACCACAAGACATTATTTTACATAATATGTGTGTGTTTGTGAGTGTGCTTCTAATATTGCTGTAATTTAGATACTAGCCGTTAAAGAAGAGACCTGGCTCTCAGCTTCACACATCTCTGTTTAAATGAATGGAAAACAAAATAACAATAATAATACAAGCCTATGTGGCCAAACAAAACCCCTACAGAGGAAACAATCAATATATTCACCAAGGAGTGAAAGTTGACTGCAACTCTGGTTTTCATACGAACGGTTTTGGTCTTCTTTCCTTTAATGCGCACCACACTGTCCTCACCTTTGATTTCTACCCAGTTGTTCTATACGCTCATTATATCCCTAAGTAGAAGCTTTTTCAAAGGGCTCATCTGGAGCTGATGCAACATGCAATAACAGAAAACACACCCCATACCAGGAAGAGTACAAGCATATTGGCCAGACAGAGAAACTACAAATATGATGAGCTACAGGAGTTCAAAGCAAAAAAAAACAACAACAATATTGGAGAATTTATGATGATGGCCATGTCTTGTGATGCACCCTGGGAGATGGACATCAGAGAAGGGAAAGGAAATAGCTTGATTGGCTAGAGGATAAATGACAGGTGTGGTTAGGAGATGTAATTGGCATGAGGAACCTGAGAGTCAGATCAGATCCTGTGCCCTTGTCATACCTGCCAGTCTGACAGAGAATTCTACCTGCCAGTCTGACAGAGAACACACACACACACATGCCCATACACACACAATCATTCACATACATATACACACACGCACAGACACTGACGGTGAAAATTGTGACAGAGTTAGAATTCCCTTCTAGATCTCTTTGAATTTTTTTTCATCTTCAGATTCAGTGTGATTGACAGGGCTGCTATGTGACGTGTAGTTTAACACATAGAGAACATAATGCTGGATTTAGGTTGTGGTGGAGAGACAGGGTTTTGGGATATTACCAGTTAAACAGAATATTTATAACATATATTACAACTGTTCCATTTATTAGCTCTCTCCTAAACCCTCTGATATGCCCTCATATGTTTATGTTTTAAATGGCATGTGGGTGCAGTTTTGTCAGCGTTTCCAACCATATTTTCATAAAGATATTTCTTCTTAAGAGAACGGGACCGAGAGGACGTTTAGGTTAAAAATAGGCATCAAACACATTTTTTTTCTGTTTATAGCAAAAGGATGTCAGAAACACCGACATCTTTGAAAACAGGAGAGCTTTTGAGGTTTTTACAAGACAGGTGAAAGGAACATGTGTGTTAAATAAGTGTGCCTGGCCCACCTCACTTGGGTCAGCTCTACCATAAAAGAAAGGAGATTACAAGGAAAAGTAATGAAGACACTGATCAAAGTCTGTAATGGTAATACATAGCAGGTGTTGTCAACTTTGTCCCCCCCCTCCCATGTGTGTGACTGTGTGTGTGACTGTGTGTGTGTGTGTGTGTGTGTGTGTGTGTGTGTGTGTGTGTGTGTGTGTGTGTGTGTGTGGGGGGGGGGGTGAGTGTGTGTGAGTGAAGCACATGTCTTTCACATACTGCACTGCCATTGATAGGAATAATGCACAGCACATTTCAACACCATTCAAAATGTTTTGAAGTTTTAGATGAACCTGAGGGAAAGGGCTTTTTGTCTGGATGTGACACATAAATGCTACGCATGCATATGGTTTACTTTCGTAACCGGTGGTGAGTTTAAAGTGGTGTCTGTCTGTGTGTGCGTGCATCTGTCTATCTGTATGCATCTTCAGACGGCCATACCTTTCCACAGTGTAGCACCTGGATTCTAGATGCATGAGTTGAAAGAGGCTTGGCAGTGCTATAGCCTTGGAGCATGTTCAAAGCATAATTGCTATTTTTACACAGGCTACAAGATGGTGTTTTTGATGTAGGCTACACCCAAGCTGCAGAGAACCCCATTGAAATTGTAAAAAAATGTATATCTTCTTTCTGAAGACTCAATGTCATATATTGGCTAGCCTTATTCAAAAAATATCTGTGACAATTGCTGGTGCAACATGCTCGTCAGGAGAAGGTTACTGGGAATTTGCGAGTCTGACATGATTGTGTTCAAGTGCTTCAAATAAAATATATACCACAAACCCCTGAGATTCCTTATTCCTATTGTGAACCGGTTACAAACCCAATTTGAGCAGTAAAAAGAGATGTAATGCTATACCTGTGATATACAATCTCATATACCACAGGTTTCATTCTATAAATGGTAGACCTTAGCTCCAAGCCTGGTGGAATATGTCACATTCCATGGACCTTGGAATAATATAGATAAGCATTTTGTGTGTGCATATTGACATCAGCTTTGTTTTGTTCCATCTCTGCTACGGATAAAGCAGAACAGTTCAAGAACAGGTGCAGAAAATGGAAATCTCTGTACAACACTTTCAAAGGATAGTGACTTTAACTTTTTCAATATGGGTTAGGATGATTTTTGTGTTGACATATCAATCAGGGCAAAGAGTTTTGAGGGCCAGTCATATACGTGTAGATGGTAGAAAGGGTGGTTGAATGTTATTAAAGCTTATTTACTGGTAGTAAGAGCAGTGTCATTAAAATATAAAGACAATAGTGTCAGCCCAAGAATGGAACCTTGAGAAACACTTAGATTCAACCAGAGGTTTAGACAGCAGGTCCTCAGATTTGACTTATTGTATATGGTCAGAAGCTAGATAGACTGCTGAGAGTTTTTGGTTGCTGAACCTGTTATTAAAGATGTGATTAATGACAGAAAAAGGTCAAATGTAGAAAAAAGTACTACATTTTGTCTAAAGCATGTATGATTTGGAGTTACTGACCCATGGCCATCTCTGAAGCCCAATTGAATGTCTTAGAAAATATTAGACTCAAAACAATGGGTTAACTGTATGTTGGCTGGTCAATCAAAAATTTAGAAAGGCAGGGTTGAGAAAGGCTTATAAGAGTCAAGGTCTAGCTTGTCAACTCCTTTTTAAAATGGAAGGACAACAGCAGGTGGGTGACTGGCTGAGATCATTAACGGCAGACAGACAGCCTCAGAAAAAAGGGGTCCAGATCAGGGAGCCCATCTTATTTGTCGGGTCCAGATTAAACAACTCCTTCTGCACGTTCACTAGTATTGTATGAAAGGAGAAACTGAGGGAGCTCTGAGGAATAACTCTACAGGGGATTGCTTGCAATGCTGACAGCAGGACTAGGCTGGGGAGATTCAAATTCAAGGCCAGCCCTGACAAAGTGTCAGTTGAAGTGCTTAACAAATGTACAGTTGTCAGTTCTTCTATTGATATATAATAAATTCATATTATATAGATTGTTGCAGGTAGCTGAGATTAGGCATTTTTAGTGACAACGATATTTATGAGAGTTGCATTGTCAATCAACTTGAGATTGATTCGATTGAAAAGAATATTTAAAGCATCAAATTGGAGGTACGTGGATTTGGGTGGGTAGAGCACAATATCCAGATGAGGTCACCAGTAACATGGATTGTGAGAAAAGTGGATGGACAATAACTTCTGTCTGAACACAGACAATAGGGTCTATAGCAGAGAGCAACAGTCGATTTATACACAAAACAGCTCAAACTGTTCAAGAACAAATGTTGAGTTCATGACATTCAACAACATTTCCAAAAATGTTGGGACATTGTGTAAAATGTATAGAACAACTGAATGCAATGATGCAAATCATTTAAACCCCAGAATCAATAGAAAATAGTACAAAGACAACATAAAATGTTGAAACTGAGAAATGTTATTGTTTCTTAAAAAGTGTATGTCCACTTTGGATTTGCTGCCAGCAACAGGCTTAAAAAAAGCTGGGACAGGTGCAACAAAAGACTGTAAATGTTGCGTAACACTGAAAAATTAAACCTGGTGGAACATCTCATAACTAATTAGGTTAATTGGCAACAGGTCAGTAACATGATCAGGTATTAAAAAGAACATTCCGGAGAGTATGTGTCTTTCAGAAGTACATATGGATAGGGGTTTGCCACTCTGTAAAAGACTGCATAGGCAAATACTGCAACAATGTAAGAATATTTTTTTCTCAACAGGTTTGGGGATCTCATAATCTACGATCGATAAAATCATTAAAAGGTTCACAGAATCCGGAGAAATATCTGTTCGCAAGGGACAAGGCTGAAAACCAATATTGGATGGCCGTGATCTTCGGGCCCTCAGTTAAAAACAGACACAATTCTGTAGTGGAAATCACTGCATGGGCTCAAGAACACTTCTGAAACCATTGTTTATGAACACAGTACGTTGCTGCTTCCACGAGTGCAAGTTAAAATTACACCATACAAAGAAGAAACCATTTATAAAGAAGATCCAGAAATGCTGCATCCTTCTCTGGGCCCAACCTCATTTAAGATGGAGTGAGGCGAAGGGGAAAACTGTCTAAAGGTCTGAAAAATCAACATTTTTAATTATTTGGGTGATTTGTGAAAGCTACATTTGTTGTTAGTGCACAGTTAATAAACAGGGGCGGTGCTAGGGGGCGGCTTGTGGTTATTTTTGTTTTTCCTTTTTATTGGCATTTTTACTCTTTGCCATTTTTTGCAGATAAATTGCAGTAAAATATCGCAAAGCAACTGTGCAGAATAAGTAACTAACTACTTGCATTTTATGCCTCGTCACAACTTGGGAAACAAGTTGGTACATAAATAGTCACCCCGCCTCCCTAGAGGACCTACTCTGATTGGATATTATAACCAGGAATGAAATCCTTCTGAGTTAAGGCTGTTTTCCTACCCAAGATTCTGAGATGGCCACAACGTCAGGTCTGGATATTTCACAATTCCAATTACAAAAGTCAACAAACATCAAAGTGTTAACATTCTGTATGACAAAATTGTTAACAGAGGACTCTCCTGAGCCTCTGTAAATATATATGACCAGATATGAATAACAGTAATTGGATATGAATAAAACTGTAAACATTTCTCACAGGATGCAGAGCAAGCGGTTAATAATAATTGGCATAATGAGATTTGATCATTCTCTGTCAATAGACAATACCAAAAGGTGGGATAGAAAATATGCCAAACAGGCTTCTCAAGGCACAATATACATGTAACTATGAAAGAACCAAAGTCTCTGGCGGTGAAGTAAGTCTAACAGATAAAGGAGCAAAGGCATGGGGGTTGGGATGGGATTACAGGGTAATGTTTCTTGGAATGGGCAGGGCAGGACAGAGCATGAAGTTAATTACGTTGTTGTAGATGGCACAGTGAGGTCCAAGTAACCTATTGGATTTGAAAAGCTTTATTAATTAATGTACATGGCTATTTTCTACAGAGATGTGAAATGTTTACCTCCATTGGAATGGCAGTACATATATATGTTTTTAGCACTGCTTATAAGTATTTAGAAAAGTGGGTGTAAAAATACTCCCGAATGATTGAACCCATTCGTAAAGATGAGCAATAAAGTCTAAATATTTTTTATTTTTGATTAGCATGATCTTACAATAAAAATGTGGGAATAATCTAAACTAAAATTGAGGTAAAATTGCAAAACTTTACAGTTCGTAAATAATAAATACATATATTTCCTCAACAATTGTTTTAATAATTCACTATAAATTCTATTATTATAACTATACATTCCTATGAAATACCTCAAGCAGCATGTTACTATTTATGATTTTATCTTTGCAAGAGGAGTGTGCACAAGATACCCAATGAATCAGTGTCAATAATTGTGTCACAATTATACAAGTTTTTTCACTAATAATTTATTGTTTAAACAAGTTAACTTATGTTTATGGTAATATTGTATTTTTTATTGTATGATGAAGCTCATATATAAGGATGATGTTTTCACAGAACGAAGCTGATACACTTTTTTATTTGCTCATTGTTACCAATGGGGCCAATAATTCTGGAGGGCACTTTATCATCTGCCTTCACATGAGATTAATGTTGTTCATCGATCTGATACATTCTGCCCATAGTCTTAATGCTAAGATATAGCATAATTTGTGGTATTCTTAATTATATAGTTATTACATTTAACAAGTTGTAATAATTGTAAATATTGAGATAATGGATAATTTATTGAATTATTGTTATAACCTTGCATTTGGAATATTTTGCAACAGTCAGTATGAAATACTGATCCCTGCTTGAAATGTATCGATATGCAATTTGTGATGGTGATTGTGGCTAACAGATTTTCTTGCTATTATGAAAACGGAAAACCAGAACTCCAACATAACTATTTTCTGACTTTTGAAAACAATCCAAAGAATAAACTTGAAAGCAAGTCCTATACAGTTTGAATTGCTACTGTGTTAATAGCCTGTGCGTAATGGAATGATGCATCCACAATGCGACAGTTGACATTTAAACCAACACACCAGAATTAGAAATGAATGTGGAGCATGACGATAAGATTCAATGTTCGTAAAACCACCTTGCGGACAGATCTTCAGAGTCAGCAAGTTGACCTAGCAATATTTTGATTTACTTGGCTAGGGACAATTGCAATATGAGATAAAGTGATGTTATTTAGTAATTATATAAAATACATGAACTAATATAGAATTTTACTTTAACGGTAGTGTAAGGACAGCTTTAAGATTCAGCCGCAGCGCATCGCCACATTGAAGATCAAGTATTCCTAACTGCAAGAATCACAAATCGACGTGCGACTATATCAATATACGTTTGAACGTATTTCCTCATTTCGGTGCTTTGGGATATGTAGTTTTACATATTCATTTGAAGCGAATTAATTCACTATTCTTATTAAAATGTGGTGTTTCATAGTCCACCATTTAATATTTTTTTTATCACACACAGACAACAATCCATTAAATACATCCTACATTTTATAGCTCGGGTGTTTTAAGCCTATAAATCTGTTGGAACTACAATTACCAAGTCGGGCTGAAGTGAGAACGAGGCGGCGTAAACACAACTATAGGAAACATGAAACGATCGGGTGATAGTGAGAGCGAGAAGAGAAGAAAGGTATTCAAAGCGTTTTTCTCTCTTAGCTCTGACAAATACACAGTTGTCTCATTCCCATGAAAACGTTATGTTCCAATTGCTGTGATACTTGCATCATTTTAAAGGCTAGAAGTCTGCAGATGCCTATGTAGCCTATATAGGCTACATCATCTTGTATTATTCCTTTATTGTGTTGTTGTCCTCTTCAATCACCTACAGTGTAACATCGCTGTAGGTTATTAACATCTTAATTTATGTATACAAACTGTGCTTCAATTTCTCTATTACAGTTTACATGTAATAGGCTGTTGTATAATGTATTGACAGGATGACCATAGGCTTCAACATTTATTTAGACATAGCAAAATAGAAGTCAAATTCAGACTAAGTTGAACCTGAATAGCTCTGTAAGTGCATCATTTAATCAGCTCTGGACTTTCCATAGGCTTATCTAGCTTAGGTGGCCTAATGGCATTTGTAAACATTTATAAAAGTTGACACATGGTTGATTAGGGAGCGTGACTGCAGTGTATGATATCTGTTATTTATAGGAGATAGCTTTTCTATCAGACAAATCAGAGAAAGACCTACATGAATGTGTCAAATACAAACTCCTTGCAGTCCTTGCAGTGTGCCTATGGTTGAATTGCATTGCAGGTAGGTTAAGGATTATAGTCTTTCTCAAATCCCTCAAAGTAGAGTCCCGTGTAGCTCAGTAGCTAGAGCACGATGCTTGTGACAACGGTGGTTGTAGGTTCAATTCCCACGGGTCAGAAATGTATAAACTCACTACAGTTGCTCTGGAAAAGGGCATCTGCTTGACTAAAACGTAAATGGAAAGCAACAATCCTTGTATTATTCTGAGAGGGTAGTACAGGTAGACAGAGTGTATCTCTGGTCCAACCTATTACATATACTCAACACCTGGCGTGTTGTGTCCCGACCTGTTGATGTGCCTGTTTTAGCAACATGTATGACCCCTACTAGGGCGATGTCGGCAGTCTGTAGACCACAGGTGTCAATCGGTTACACAGAGGACCAGAGGGTCTGTCGATTTTCCCTCTTACCTCGTACTTGATTGATAAATAAGGTCTCTGATTAGTTAGAATCACCCAAACCTGATTGTAAAGGTTTCACTCTGGTACCAGTGTAGAAGAAAGAACTGAAAAGCTGCATACTTGGTACTCAGTGGAATCGATTTGACACAGGTGTGTACAGCACAGGGGATGGACATTGCGCTTTTGAACATTGCCTAATAAAGTCAGATATCCTGTAGTTAGATGTTACCACATTGACGCATGTATGCTTTTTGATTGCAAGGCGGCATTACATACAATTGGATTTATTACATTATTGGTCACTACTTGTCAATTCTGACAACAACCGTTCCATCAGAACTGCCTACTGATTTCAGATGCCATCCGAAACAGGACACATGCTGCTAATGGAGGAACTGTTATTCGCCAAGTACTAGTCTTGCATAGACATACATCCAAACATACGTTGCCACCCCTCGGAGGTATGGAGTTTTCTGTATTTCAAAAACTGTTTGCCCGGTTTGCTGGCTCCCAGTGGAAATTTAGAAACCCATGTGCCTGTTGGTGCAGTTTGTATGTCTGTCACTGTTTTCAGAGTGGGTGAACACATTTTGCTGGCAGTTGTTCCGTATGCTAGTTGGCACCTACCACACTATTTTAGCCAGCGTTGTTGGAGCGCCACACACAACATGTATTTGACTGGTTTGATGTCACAGACCCAACGGCTAATGAGGCCTTTTAAGTGGTGATGTGTTCTGTTCTGGATGTGCTGTTTTTCTGGGTCTAGTAAACTTAATATTACAATGTTACATTGCCATAAGTACTTCTCCTGTTAAGGTCTGAAGGCCCAGATGTCGTGGTCAGAAGGCCCAGCAGTCATTTGAAATGGCCATCACATTGAGCAACATCCAATCAAGCTACTTTCTTGTTTGCTTGCCATCCTATGTTGCCATCGTGTATCATGTCAATTACGTGCTGATATGTGGTCTGTGTCATCAAATGAACTTGGTTTCAATTTGCACTTTCTAAAAATAGTTGTCACTTTGTCATTGTAGGGTTTTGTGTGTAGATGGATGGGAATGTTTTTCATTGAATCAATTGTTATGTTTAGGCCTAGTACCCGCAGAACACCAGTCTCAACATCAACAGTGAAGAGGCAACTCTGAGATGCTGGCCATCCAGGCCCAGTCGCAGAGAAGAAGCCATATCTAATGCACACACAAACAAAGAAGCCATAACTCAGACTGGCCAATGAAAAGAAAATACTACGATTGGCAAAATAACACAGACAGAGGAAGATTGGATAAAAAGGCCAGCATCCTGAGGTTGCCTCCTCACTGTTGATGTTCAGATTGGTGTTCTACGGGTACTGTATAATGAAGCTGCCAGTTCAGGACCTCTGAGGCATCTGTTTCTCAAACTAGACACTAATGTATTTGTCCTTCTGCTCAGTTGTGTATCGGGGCCTCCCACTGCTCTTTCTACTCTGGTTAGAGCCATTTTCAACTTTTCTGTTAAGGGAGTAGTATACAGCATTATTCAAGATCTTCCGTTTCTTGGCAATTTCTCACCGTGGAATAGCCTTCATTTCTCAGAACAAGAATAGACTGACGAGTTTCAGAAGAAAGTTTCTGGCCCTTTTGAGCGTGTAACCGAAACCACTATTGCTGAGCCTCCAGATACTCAACTATGCACATTTTATTGCTTAATTAATCAGCACAACAGCTGTGCTAAATAAGGGTTTTCTAATGATCAGTTAGCCTTTAAACTTCAAGAACAGGGACATTTCTAAACATTTTTGTGTGTGTATGGGGGTGTGTGTGTGTATGTATACATACATACCTACATGCATATATATATATATATATATATATATATATATATATATATATTATATTTATAAATGCATGTGTATGCACAAGTGATGTGTTTGTTCATTGTGATTTATCTTCAATAGGTAGAATGATAGGTCTTTGTTTGGGTATTACAGCAACAACTTAGAAGCAATTAGGCAAAACTCTTTTGCTTGTGTCCGAACAACAAAATTTGTGACTCAACTCAGGGATTCAATCCAGCAACCTTTTGGTAACTGGTGAGTTTGTCTAAACATGGCTACCTGCCGTCCTTAAAATTATTCACTTATCCCCACATTTTTAGATGAAAAATTACGTATTTTTCTGAAATAATGTCTTTTTTGTATTATTCTTAAAATAATGTAATAATCTTTTTCAGTTATTATAATTTTTTAAAGATTTTCCAACACATTTATTTGTGGAAATGTATTCAATATGGTGCCCTCTGTTGGTGATTGGCAGGATGTGCAATCACACGGATAATTGTGATAAAGAATAAGTGATTTTCTGCTATACCAATTTTTCACTTTGTCGTAACTCCAAAAGTTGCCGACATCCCACTCTAGAGCTTTGATATGCCTGTAGAGTATAGTATGTTTATCAGTATATTGAAAAATGCGGCAAATAAAAAGGGGTCCATTTTATTAAATAAGAATAATGCTAATATCACAGCGCAAGCGGTTAAGCTTTATATGACACAGGTGTTTGCTTTGTAGCAGCTACAGATCTTTTATGGAGTCTTAAAGGAGACCTGGGTAAGGCCAAAATGTTGACAGATTTAAAATAACTATATTTTCAGATTCAAATGTCACATGTATGTCAACGAGAATTCCTCCAAGGACCCTTCTATGGATTAAATATATGAATCCCCAAAATATATTTGCATGCTTTCTATCAATGCTCTGGCCCAAAAATGGACCAGTTGATTAGTTGCTACACTGCAAACCCCTCAATGATCCATCACTCAACGTATTGGAACCATTTATAGTATTTCAACCTGGTCCCAGCAGCTCCCAGGCTTGGTTGTACCACAACCTACCATGGCACACGTGTTTGGATTGTCACTGACAGCTCAGAGACTATGTAGGACGTGGTTCCTCCTGTTTCTAAAGAGCTGAGCTGGGTGCCCATGGTGACCAGATGAGTCAGAGAACACTTCACAGCTGGTCCCCAGGCGGACACAGGCATGCATGCAGACGGAGCCGACACAGATCTAATGGTTCTGCTTCCCCTTATAGACAAATAATAAAAGGATGATTGAGGAAGGAGGACAGAGGATAAGTAATGTTTAAATGGCTGGAAAACCACTGAACAGAACCAAATTATAGGAGCTGAATTCATCCCAGTGGCTTGTTACAGGACAGGTTGTCATAATGAGTAATAACTGGGAGTGTGCGGATAACTGTACCCTCTTAATAAAATATGTGGATAACTGTAGCCTCATAATAAAATATGTGGATAACTGTAGCCTCATAATAAAATATGTGGATAACTGTACCCTCTTAATAAAATATGCGGATAACTGTAGCCTCATAATAAAATATGTGGATAACTGTAGCCTCATAATAAAATATGTGGATAACTGTAGCCTCATAATAAAATATGTGGATAACTGTACCCTCATAATAAAATATGTGGATAACTGTAGCCTCATAATAAAATATGTGGATAACTGTACCCTCTTAATAAAATATGTGGATAACTGTAGCCTCATAATAAAATATGTGGATAACTGTAGCCTCATAATAAAATATGTGGATAACTGTACCCTCTTAATAAAATATGCGGATAACTGTAGCCTCATAATAAAATATGCGGATAACTGTACCCTCATAATAAAATATGCGGATAACTGTAGCCTCATAATAAAATATGCGGATAACTGTAGCCTCATAATAAAATATGCGGAAAACTGCAGCCTCATAATAAAATATGCGGATAACTGAAGCCTCATAATAAAATATGTGGATAACTGTAGCCTCAATAAAATATGTGGATAACTGTAGCCTCATAATAAAATATGCGGATAACTGTCGCCTCATAATAAAATATGCGGATAACTGAAGCCTCAATAAAATATGCGGATAACTGTAGCCTCATAATAAAATATGCGGATAACTGTAGCCTCATAATAAAATATGCGGATAACTGTGGCCTCATAATTGATTATCAGCTAACTGTAGCATCATAATAATATATGCAGATAACTGTGGCCTCATAATAGATTATCAGGTAACTGTAGCCTCATAATAGATTATGCAGAAAACTGTAGCATCATAATAGATTATGCGGATAACTGTAGCCTTATAAGTGAATATGCGGATAACTGTAGCCTCATAACAGAATATGCAGATGACTGTAGCCTCATTATTGAATGTGTTTGCACTTATCAGTGGGCTTATCAAGTTTTGTCCCCTGTCATCTTACACTTGTTTAGTGGTAACAATCTATTATTAAGGCTAACTGAACATAACTCCTACGCTTTTTACATTACAGACTCACTGTAACCAGAATCACAGTCATTTGAAGGAGGATTGAATTCATTCCCACTGTATCCTCTTTGGAGAACTGCACCATCTTTTCTTTTTTATTAGTTTGTAACATCGCTTAATGAGTGTCAATAAGATGTGTATTTGCTATTTTCAGTCAAAAGTCATAGATTTAGATTATGGATAAAAACGGTTATATTCACAAGTTATCTCTATTTCTTGCATTCATATATTGTTAGAGGAATTGACCCTCTGCCCTGAACTTGTCTTTGATGATAGCCGTTGTCCTTGTCATGCCATGTATAAATTGTGAATAGAAAAAAAGAAATTAGGCAATATATTTCAGGGGAATGTCAGGCTAAGTAATGATCACATAGGGTCACCAGATGTTTTGCTGAGGTCCTGGCTGAGCCCAGAACATCTCTCAGATCAGCCTCATTGGTTTCCTCTGGTTGTGGCAGCTAGTGCAAGCTGTTTAGGGTGTTTAATTCCTGAACACTCATTAAGATGTTTTGTGTTTCCCTTGGCAATTCTGTTAAATTAACAACTAGAGAGGTTAAAGCTGATTATGTGGCCACACATCCAGACATGGTTAATCAATCCCCCCACAAAATGTTAGCCTGTGAATTAGTGTAAAGGTAGCGATTTATTGCAACTAATGCTGGACACGCTGTCATGTCTACCCTGGTTGTTTTCGCAGGCGTCACATTCGGCGCATTCAGCAGATTTAGCCGTTTCCAGCAGCTATCTTTCCCCCCTTTTACCCACTGCTAACACGCCGCTAGCTCGATTAACGAGCCAGTAATGGAGAGATTGTGTTGGGCGCTCACATAAAACATGTGTAGGAATACATAAGGAGCGCTAGGTGCTGGACGGAAACACACACAACCCCACCACCGCAGATGGAGTTCCATATGGAGGAGGGATGGTGAGAATTCGCTCCTCCTCACTGCTTGGTCCTCCCTCCCTCCCTTACTCCTATCAAACCCCTGCCTGCATTGCCCGGTCGGTCCAGCTGAAGAAAGGTTCCCTGGTAAAATAATGATGTTGCTGTGGCTGATAATGGTAACATTACACTAATGGAGAGGTCTGATGAAGGAGCAGTCAGACATAAGGTCTGCTTTATTACCAGAGGAGACCATTTCCTCTGTGCATTCCTAATGGCCGGAGGGTATCACCCAGTATTGATCAGGCCATCATGCTGCTAATCCGACGCCCAATCATTTATCGCCGCTGAGGTGTCAATCCGCCCCCCCGGAGTCCCCCCGGCCCTCCTCCTCTTGTGACCGCATGGCATGGGGACCGAGGCTGACCCACCACGGGGCCGTTTGTCCGGCTTTTGATTTAGGGCCGGAACGGGGAGGGTGTCCCTTCGTTGGCCTGAGGTTGGGAAGCTCGGCTGGCTCCGTGAGGTCTGCGCGACGGTGCAGGGCTGCTGGAGTAGAGGAGGCAAATGAATTCAACAGCTCTGCTTTCATTTAATTAAGGAGCAGGGGACGATGCCGGCCTGTCTTTATGACCCTGTAGGACACAGTGGAGTGCTGCAGAGCAGGCAGAGTGATGAGTCCGACCGCTGGTGTTCTGGGTAATTGAGCTGTGCTGTAAATAAGAGCAGTCAGCTCCATACTGCTCCTCGATCCTGTGATCAGCAGCACTGACTCCTCACCATGCGGGAGACAGACAGACAAGACCGGCTGCCTGCCTGCTATTGATTACCTGGCCTGATTACAGTGTCCTTTCCCCTATTCCCAACAGGGACACTGACAGCTAGGGACGTCATGCTTAAGTTGGCTAGAGATTATATAAAGAGGATTTGTTATGCCGCATTTTACTGACAGGGAAAAGAAACACTGGTACAAATATCCGAAGCAGTATGTGTCCTGTCCATAATGATTGAGAATGACGCGGAACCATGCGGGTGTCATTACACACGGGTACGACCTCCTTAGCGTTTGTGATCTGTCACATCCTTGTTAACCCCTGTTGACCATTCAAACTCCCCCGGAAATGGAAGTTATGGCGTCTCTACGTCAACGCATCGCTTCTGCCCGGTCCGCCCGGGCCAGAACCTCTGGCCTCGGCTAATCAGATAGTTTAACTTTAGGGGAGCCTTTCGCCGCCCTTCATCAGGGAACCTGTAGCCATAAAGATGTATTTATACATTTCCATCTGCTGCCACGCAGGGAAACTAGGTATTGATCTGGATATGTAGTCATTTCTTTCTGCGTGAACCATCAATATCGTGCAAACATGTTTGTGTGTGTGTGTGTGTGTGTGTGTGTGTGTGTGTGTGTGTGTGTGTGTGTGTGTGTGTGTGTGTGTGTGTGTGTGTGT
>JACXGJ010012914.1:0-17140 GCA_016801105.1 Esox niger
CGTAGCCTCCTGGGCAGGGTGTAAGCCTGGACCCAGGGTCTCCCCCCTCCGTAGCCTCCTGGGCAGGGTGTAAGCCTGGACCCAGGGTCTCCCCCCTCCGTAGCCTCCTGGGCAGGGTGTAAGCCTGGACCCAGGGTCTCCCCCCTCCGTAGCCTCCTGGGCAGGGTGTAAGCCTGGACCCAGGGTCTCCCCCCTCCGTAGCCTCCTGGGCAGGGTGTAAGCCTGGCGTCTGTCTAGACGTGGGGCATCATTAACCCGCTGTGACCTCAGCCATTGATGAATTCGCTCTCACATCCCCTGTAACCCTGTGCTGCGGCCTGTCCAGCCCCTCCTCCCTCCATGCGTGACTCCTCTGGGACCCAGGTCTCCTCTGGACTGGCCATTAGAACCACTACCCTCCTCGACCACGCATTAATAGACGAGGTGGCCATAGCCTCCGCTAGACTGCTGAATAATTCAGGGCGTCTGGGCCGTGTCTGGTGCGCTCAGGGAGTTGTGCCGCTGGGGTGCAGGGTGCAGAGGGCTGCGGCTGAGGTACAGGGGTTAATAACAGGTCTGCCTCTGTGTCAGCAGCTGCTGCCCCTCCCAGTCCCCCCACCCCACCCCACACTAACCTACCCCATGTATAAAAGAATCCTGTTCAGTTGATTAGATTTTTCGAAATGGATCAATTTTTAATCAGCGGAGCATCTGACTACGGTCAATACCATTGTCGCTGGGAAGACAGTTGCCGGACAGCCGTCTTTATTTACAGGAATGTTTGTTTTTTTACTGTATGCAGATCCAGAGACGGGGAACATCAGGCCACTGCAGCAGTTCACGCCTCCATCTTGCTTGGGCTTGGCCTTTTCGTGCTTGTCTGTAACTGCAATGTGCTAATATTCAGGTCCCTGCAAATTCTGCTCTCGTCAATGTCTTTATGTGTAGGTTGTAGTTCAGTGCTTTGCAATTGGAAAATGCAGTACTGGACAGTAGGGCTGGACCTCACAATGTGATATTATCTCCACATTGAGCTTCTGATAATGTATGTATTGCTGTTCGGTACAGCGATTTCTTTATGCGCCATTCCATGTTATCAACGTGTGTATGTCTGCTTCCGAAAGACAAGATTCCTGAGAACTATAGTTATGACTGGTCATGGATGTTAATGCGCTGCTACTGAACCTGTGGTGTGGCTGTAACAACCCTGCTCATAACCCCTTTCCCCACTGGAGATCGAGGTTCAACTTCTCACTCAACTCCCTTCAACCATGTGTCTCCCACCTTCCTGGACCCCTGTTGTTGTTTCTCAAAAGAGTATAAGAAAAAATCTTATAAAAAATTAAAGAAAAGCACTGAGTACATCTAGTGTTTTAAATTGTCTTTTTAAAAAGAGAAAACAGTTATTTGAGTTTTGGTGCAGGTATTTCAAAGTTGTGCAAAAATAATATTTTCAAATATTCTCTATCGTCAAAAACAAATATAAACTTTATTGCCCCCCCAAGTCATTTGTGGACAGTCATTACTAACTGTGTATGTCCAATAGACAGAGCTGAACTGCCTTGGCTTCAGTCTTGCAATTTGCATGCGCATAAACATTGAGTAGGAGTGAGGAGCCAGCCAACTAGCTGAAATGCTGGAATCACATTTTCATATGGCCATGGGGAGACCCTAACATGTTAAATAATGAGAGGCCTATAAACCGTGCGTTCAGTACCCACTCCACAACTGCTGTCAGGATCAAGTTATGACTCAATATCTACTGAGAAGTATCAATCTCTTTTTCATGTCATTTGTTTATTTCATTATTACTTCTCTTTTCGGAATTGTTCTCTTGTTGTCTAAGTTTAAATGATGCTTAAGCTATTTGATCAGGTTTACAAAATGTTACTATTTTCTTTTGTAATCTACATTTAGCTGCTCATAGTAGATTTCTGTTCTCACAAAATACATTACATTATATACCATTTAAATTTGGCCCTGGTGGGAGTGATTATGACCATAAAATAGTGGCCTTACAATGTTTTAGCAAATTAATGTTATTGATTTAGTGTTTCAGTTTAATATATACAGTGGATATAAAAAGTCTACATACCCCTGTTAGAATGCCAGGTTTTTGTGATGTTAAAGAATGAGACAAAGATCAATTCTGTCAGAACATTTTCCACTTTTAATGTGACCTATAATGTTAACATTTCAATTGAAACACAAACTGAAATCTTTGCGGGGGAAAATGTTTACAGAAAAACCTTGCAATAACCTGGTTGCATAAGTGTGCACACCCTCTTATAACTGGGGATGTGGCTGTGTTCAAAATTAACCAAACACATTCAAACTAATTTTAAGTAGATGTCATTACACACCTGCCATCATTCCTGACATTTTCTTAGTTGCATTTCAGAGCAAAAGCGATGGTCTGCATACAGCTTCCAAAGCATCAGAGGGATCTCATTGAAAGATATCAGTCAGGAGAAGGGTCCAAAAGAATTACCAAAGCATTAAATATACCGTGGAATACAGTGAATACAGTCATCATCAAGTGGAGAAAATATGGCACAACGGAGACATTACCAAGAACGTCCCTCAAAAACTTATGAAAAGACGAGAAGAAAACTGGTCAGGGAGGCTTTCAAGAGGCCTACAGCATCATTAAAGGAGCTGCAGAAATATTGGGCAAGTACTGGCTGTGTGCTACATGTGACAACAATCTCCCGTATTCTTCATATGAATGGGCTATGCGGTAGGGTGGAAAGACAGAGGCCTTTTCTTACAATGAAAAACATCCAATCCCGGCTGAAGTTGGCAAAAACAAATATCATGTTTCCCAAAACCATGTGGGAAAATGTGTTATGGTCTGATGAAACCAAGATTAAACTTTTTGGCAGTAATTCCAAAAGGTATGTTTGGCGCAAATACAACACTGCACAATCAGCCATAGAACACCATACTCACAGTGAAGCATTGTGGTGGCAGCATCAGGCTTTGGGGCTGTTTTTCTTCAGCTGGAGCCGGGGCCTTAGTCAGGGTGGAGGGAATTATGAACAGTCCCAAATACCAGGCAATTTTGTCACAAAACCTTCAGGTGTCCATTAGAAAGCTGAAGAGGAAGTTCACCTTTCAGCATGACAACGACCCAAAGCACACATCCAAATCCAAAAAAGCATGGCTACTCTAGAAGAGGATAAATGTTTTGGAATGGCCCAGCCAGAGCCCGGACCTGAATTCAATTGAACATTTGTGAGGGGATCTGAAGAGAGCTGTGCACAGGAGATCTGACAGATTTGGAGCACTTTTACAACAAAGAGTGGGCAAATATTGCCACATCAAGATGTGCCATGCTAATAGGCTCCTACACAAAAATAATTAGTGCTGTAATAAAATCAAAAGGTGCCTCAACAAAGTATTAGATTAAGGGTGTGCCCACTGCAACCAGGTTATTGTGAGTTTCAGTTTGTTTTTCAATTTAATTGTTCACGTTATAGGTCACATTAAAGGTAGAACATTTCTGACATTATTTATCACAAACACCTGGCATTTTAACAGGGGTGTGTAGACTTTTTATTTCCACTGTATTGTGACGGCAAGTCATATTTTAATCAATCAAAACAAACACAGGAGAGGTCATCACAGGAAAGGTAGTGACATACAATATGTTTGAGATAGATTCTCTTTGCATGGTATTTGGAATGCATCTGTCTGACATGCTGACTATCAATCATTCCATTGTCTGTCTGCTTTATATGCAACAGCCATCATTCAGGGAGTCATTTTTGACCAGTGTCAACCAATCGCCGATAATTATTAACTTGGGTTCGGAGGCAAGTGTCCATCTGTGTGTCTAAGTACATTTTGAGGCCATTATGCTTCAATGAGCTGGTCCTGGGAATGGTCTAATTATTGGTCCTGGTTCTGGTCATGGTCTTGTTCCTGGTCTTGGCCTTGTTCCAGGTCCTGGTCTGGGTCCTGGGACTGGTGTTGGTCTTGGTCCTGGTCTTGGTCTTATTCCAGAGACTGGTCTGTGTCCTGGGACTGGTGTGGGTCCTGGTCTTGGTCTTGGTCCTGGTCTAGGTCTTAGTCCTGGTTTTGGTTTTGTTCCAGGTCCTAGTCATGGTCTTGTTCCAGGTCCTGGTCTTGCAGGTCTTCAGAACATTCTTCTGACACACATTTTTTCTGATTCCTCAACATTATCACGAGTGTACTGAAAAGAGAGATATGTAAGGTTATGAATGCATTTAGAGTCCCATAAATGCCATTAAGATAAGCAATAAATAATTGCTTATCTTTGAAATGTAAGTGTACTGGATGGATATGCTTGCTCTTGATGGCAGGATTGATTCAATGATTACCTAGCTTTTTACCGATGAGAAGCATTTAGACAAAGATACGAACACAGTACATTGTCATTAACCACAGCATCTGAAAGCATTGGATTGTATAGGGGTCAGATGGTTTGTCGATCGTGCAAATGGTGGTGTTTTTTCATAATATTGAACAGAGAGGAGCCAGTGCCTGAATTTACAGTAAACAAGTACATTTGTCTGAATTTACATTGCCAGTAAATGGTCAGTTTTCTTACTGTAGTCTAGTGAAACCTGTTTTGGGGTGGCACCATAAACATCCACAGGGAAATATCAGCCTTATTGGACCAGTTTCATTTCAATAGGACCAGTGTGAGAGCTGAAACCCTGAGAGAGAATCTGGACGAGGTGGAGGAGGAGCCTGGCTTGGCGTCGACCTCACTGACAAGCTCTTATTTACTGTCCAGATCTATGACTCATTTTATGTACCTAATCGTAAAGCACTGAGATTTATCGGAGGGAGCGGGACGGTAGGGAATACCCCAGGAGATACACTGATTGAACCCCCCTTACTCTGGCTGGCTCCTGGCTCCCTGGCCATGCATAGGCATGTAGACCTGAGCTGGAACATGCAGAAGCCATTTCTGGGAAGATGGGAAGAGCATTTGACTGCAGATGAGGAGGTCCATATTTCTGCCAGATATGGACAGCTGATTAAAGCAGAGGGTTGTAAAAAATATAATGGGTTAATGGATGGCTCTGTTAGGATTAAGAACAGCTTAATGGTGGGCTGCTGTGACCCCAGCACTGCTAACAATGTGTTGGCTGACTGCCTGGGTTCTCTGAGTGTGGAGTGCTGGGGTGGGTGGTTGACCACTGGTTCAAGAAACTACCTGTGTAGTGTACCAGAGATATGGTCAAATACTTATATAATATATATAGACACCCTTGCACTTTTGTGAAATTATTCACATTTTTGTCAGTCGAACTTTTGCCCTTCAACGTTTGGACACCCGGTTATGGATTTTTGAACATTGCGGAAACAATATATATATAACATTATATATATATTGAGTTGCACAGCCTTTGGCCAAGGAGCTAGTTCTGCTGTCAAATGCATCTTCGAGCCACCAGTGAGCTTGCTGCACCTTTCAACTTTCAAGTTGGCCTACTTTTCAGAAGCAAACTTCTCTTATTCTGCAGTCTTTGTTTTAACTACCGCTTTCAGCGTTTGCCATACGTTACATTTTGGAAGTGTTTTCTTTCTTTAAAATCTTAGTGTACCTTAGAATAATTGTGAATTATTTAAGGAAAGTGTAAAGGTGTTTTTCTATTTGTGTGCTTCTATTCTTCGCTGGTATGGTTTAATATCTGCATACTGCAGGCAGGCCATCTGCACTATAAATGTGTCCATTCGATGATTGACTTGTATCATTGCTATATCAATGAAAGGGGACACTGTGAGTTATTAAACAAGTTGTTTGGTTCCTGGATTCAGATTGGTTGATACCCAGTATTTAAGTTTGGCCTGATGATTGTTTAATTTATCAATGCAAATCCAAAGCCCCAACAGGCAATCAATACATAATAAATTGTCTAGACATTTGTTTACAATGTTACAAGGCTAACATCTGGTTTTCAACTCTTGGAGTTTGTCTAAACTTTGCTGCCTGCTTTTCCAACTTGTGCAACTACAAGACAGATCTATCAGGATCATTATAATAAATATATCCCTATTCATAGGTAATACAAACAAGAATGCACAAAGTTTGCTATAATTTATTATGCATTTATATTTTGGTTGCCTTAAGAGATTTTGTTTAGTTGGTAACTAGCAAATGAGATGTAGTTTGGGTTCTGATCAGACTTCTGGTGTTATATGAACACAACACACATTATTGAGTTGCAGGAAGTCCACTGTAAAACTGTGTAAACAGTCAAAACTGTTTGTCGAACAGGGTTTGTAACTATGAAGAGAAATAGCAATATCTAGAATTTTGCCATCTTAGAAAATTTGTTATCTGACTTACTATAACATTTTTGATTTTCTGGTCTAAGACCACCAAAAGATGCCTTAAAACAGCCTTCAATTAATATTATCTAAGGTTGAAATAAATGCCTTTTGTTTTGACATATTCTTTAAACCTAAAGGGAATTCTTTTTTGTATTAAAGATCATACAAATTGACAGTTGATACTGTGTGCGTAGGTGTTCTGTATCTTTTAGAATTAAAGCCTAACATATCAGACCGTAACATTTTCACACTTTAGCTTTAATGTGTTTTTTCGCCCAATATATACAGACTTGCAAGTTTTTCTTTTTGTAAAATGGCTTGTCTTGCCACCCTACCCCAAACTCAGACTCAGAAATTGTTCTTTGCTTCTTTGCTACTTCCGAACCAAAATTTCTGCCGCGCCGTTGGCTCATCCCTGAGGAGTTATCTCCTTGCCATATCTTACATTTCCGAGGGACGTCTTGATCTTTTCACTGTCCTGGTGGCAACTTCTTAATGATAGTCTTAACAGTTCCATGATACATGTCATTCTTTTCTATTCCTCTCCTGAGCTCTACCTTTCAACAATAAGATTGAATAGATCTTTAGTCTGCTCCTTGTGGACCATGACTGTCTTTGACTATGACTATGCAACCAAGTGTGGGATCTGAGCATTAAGAACTACAATATGAATGTACATTTCATTGGAAGTAAATGTCCCTAGATAATGAGAATAAAAGAAACCTCTCTGTTTAGATTCTCTCTGTAGGTTGCGCTCTGATAACCACAGGAATGTTTACATTGACCATTTGGCATGGGGGATACTGTTTTGGCTTTGCTAGGTGAACACGCACCTCAATGTATTTATCAGCTTGTATCCAACATTACAGTGAGATGAGATTGAGTGAGATGAGATTGAGGTTGTGTAAGGAAGACCAGGTTACCTCATGAACAAGACTACCAACTGCTTCAATAAACAAATGATCTACTCGCTCCCAACAACCGGGTACGCAATATTATTACAACCACTATACGAAACTGTGATTTCTATCACAAGGAACAGCTGATCAGATTCTCTTAAATTGAGCAAATTACAGTTTGTACATAATAAGGAATGTGATTAGTTAAATCTGAAAAATCTGAACTTTCATTATGTAACTTATACGACCATTGCATTGACTGTTTTTTTTATCAGTTTTCAGAGAAATTATCTATTGTTTTTTCACTTAATCATTGTTGGTTACAAATTTGTATTAAATTGGAAGAACAAGTCTGTCTTGATTCTTTTATATCGTCATCTCAACTCAGTCTGACTTAGGGCCTCAGGGGCAAGGACCTCTACGCCAAAACAGTTTGGAAAACCCTGGATTATATATGGATTAATGTGAAAACAATTCTAAATCAAGCTACTTCAGTTTAGTAGTAGGGGGGATCTTATTGAAAACAGATTATTTTAATGCCACCTTTGTTTTGACATGTGCTCTGAATGTGTTTTCACTGCGTGGTGTAAATTTAAATTAAAATGTTATTGTTGTGCATGTTGATTAATCCAATAAACATCTGATATTACAAACTGCTATAATATCTCTCAACATACTTAATCGGAGTGGACTTAGCCCTGTCACTTTTTATTAACCTCTGTTGCAATGGGAGAAGGGCTTCACTAATCTGCCATTGTTGGGTTTGGCAGTCTGTAGCCAGTGCAAAACAGATTTGGCAGTCGGTGCAAAAGTAAAGGCTTTATAATGACGATGGGGCCTCATTGCTATTTGAGCTTATTAAATCTAATAATACAGTGGCTCTTTGAATTAGATAGGTTGAGGTGAATTGAGAGGGACCGTGCTGGTCTGGCAGCCAGGGCTTATTTAGTGGGCAAATCTGGTGGAGTGAGGTCATTTGACTGGCTCCTGGCATACAAAATGAAAATGTGTCGGTTGGGGGTTGAGGTTAGGATTAGGGTTAGGTTTTACGTGTAAGGGGTTGGTTTTAGTATTGGATTTTTGGGGTTAAGGTTAGTTTTAGGATTAGGGCTTTGGAGATTTAGTTTCATGATTAGGGTTTTGGGGTTAAGGTTGGTTTTAGGATTGAATGTTAGGTGTTAAGATTTAGTTTTGGGATTTAGGTACATTTTAGGGTTTGGTTTAAGGGATTCGTTTTAGGATGAGGGTTTTGTGGTTAGGCTAGTATTAGATTTTGTGGTAACGGTTAGGATTAGGGGTTTGCATTTAAGGTTTAGTAAGAAAATTATTTTATATAGAACTTCATTGTCCGTCCTCATGGGGGTAAAACAAATGTGTACATCTGTTCACAAATATGTCTGTTTGATGGAAAGTACCCTCAAAAGATCAATTCACAATTCTGGCCCTGCTTTATTGCAGCAACTCCCAGCAAACTACAGACAGTCAATGTTGAGATATGTGTCCTCCAAAGCATATCCATTGTGTTTTGGTTCTCATCACACTGCTCTCTCAACCAGAAAGAACCAGAGGGAACATACGCTCCAATCCTTGATTAAGCTCAACAGTGCCCAAGCCAACACAAGAAGCCACTAGAGCACGATGTGGCTTAACAACCTTAACTTGTAACCCCCTAAACCTGGATGGTGCTGGCCAATTGCCCTGCTCTCCGAGGGATCCCTGGACTTATCCGCAAGGAGGATTTGAACCCTATTCTTGCAAGAACTCAGCTATGTGTGAGGATTTGAGATTGACTTTACCACTGTGCCATTCATGGGCCCGTGAATTTAAATATTTTTACTGACTAAGATTGTTTTGCTCCCTTTGTTCATTTCAGTCAGTAATGGCCTGAGCATGCAGGAAACCCTACTGGCAAACAACAAACTGAAGAATGTGATGATTTTACATGCTTTACAACTCCATCACAAAAAGCAGACTATTTGCTCTTATTTGTGACCAAGACTGACACAAATGTGTGCTTTAAACAGTGTTAAGCATAACTGCTAAGCATATAAATGACTCCCATTTTTATGCTTAAAAAAATAAATTATATATATATATATATATATATATATATATATATATATATATATATATATATATATATATTTTCATAGTAATCTTTTCAACAAGGTCTACTGGTTGTGGCCACACACAGACTAAATTGTGAACAGCTCGTGGTGGAATGCCTTGACAGGCAAAAGGACAATATTGTTAACTAACTGCAGCAGCCCCACGAATGATTTGGACTCTAGTTTGAGTTTGCTTTAAGAGGGAGGGGCGGGGATTGTAAAACACCCCACACTACACTGTCACACTGCATCCCAGTGCAATCGAAACAAAGCAATTGCCGGCTTTTGTTTTTTTACACTCTCCCAGCTGCGTTAATGTCAGCTTGCTCTGATACAAACTTATCAGACCAAATAAAATTTGAAATCTATTTTTGGAATTGGGTCAAATAAACCTGTGGCTACTCCAAAAAAGACCTGGGGCTAATGTCCGGAAGCTAGGGCCTAACAGCACCACTGCTTAGCAGAGAGGCATGTCTTGGACAGCTGTGTCCGTGTGGCCAAGGCATCTACTGTCGTATGGGTTTGATTCTGGCCTGTACTTACTCCAGTACAACTCTCTCTTCTATCGTTCCCATTCTCCATCCTATGCCTGTAATGCATGAAGTTAGCCAAAAATGTATAAAATAATAAACAATAGTGTACGTGATAACATGCAGTAATCAATAAATGACTGCATTCCTTCTTGTACCACTATTGCATTCATTTTGACGTTCATTCAAGGCTCCCGCCAACGACTCAAATGCACGTCACTCAAATGAAAGAGGAATCATCAGGCTCAAGTCTATAAAAGGATGAATCATTTGCGAACTGCATATTTCTTGTTGTGATCATCTGACCACATAGTTTATAGTGCAATACAGCCAGGCAGTCTGGAGCGACACCACAGTACTTCTATGTGCCCTGAACGCTATCCTACATCTTAAAGTTCCTCGCCCTATCATCCACCAGGGGGGCGAGGTCTTAGCTCAAGAGATATGGTAGCAGTGTTTTTCTCATGTGCTTTGCTCATTTTGTCACTTTGACTGTTCTACATATTCAGTGTTTTCTGCATTTCTGAGCTTGAGGGGATCTGAGCGCCATTTCGCAGCCAAATCGGAGTTGTGTTGATTGAATTAGACAAAGTCGGAAGATAATTAAGAACCGCAAGGCGCTGCAAAACTGTCTGCTCCCAAACTGGTGAAAATGAGACGCTGCCACATCAATGAGCGAGTCCGCTCTGCTGGATGTCAGCGCTGGGTTTTATCAGTTGACACCCTACCTCCTAGAGCTGGAGCCATTTCTCCCCTCCCTTTCATGTTTATCCAAATATAATTAATCACAAAGCCTAAAACCATTGCTCCTGACAGTGCAAGACATTAGGAAAGCTTTGTTTCCTCCTTTCACCTAAGCATTGTATGACTATAAGCTGCCAACGCTAGTTTAGCATAAACACCAAAGAGGTGTATGTATGACAGTGGAATGTGCATGTTGAAAACAACATAAGGGCAGTTTGGTTTTCCACAATGTAGTATAACTGCATCTGAACTGCTATCAATTATGATGCATAAATAGCCTAAATTATTGTCCCAGTGTGATTGTTATAATTGTATATTTAAGTAGAATTACAATTAAATACAATAACCCATAATAAACCAACAAGTGTTTATTTAAGCATTTCATGTATTTGCTTATGCCTTCTTTGACCCTTTAAATGCTTTATATGATCGTGTGGGTGTTAATAAACAAATGTGAATTCATGAATTACATACTTTCACCTGCTTTACCTCTGGGATCACCTGATCCAACAGTACACAGCACTGTTCATAGATTGACTATACCCCATAGATACCTGAACTTAGATTCTGCAAAGACTTCTATGGAATGCAGTCTCATTAGGATAAGACACCATCATTGGTACACAGTAAAAAACTCTGATCTAATAAAGTAAATATCTCTAAAATATTGTCAAGGTTTTGTTGTTGTAATAGGTTAATGGCTAGTGCCTGCTAAATGCTACCTACTCTTTTCGTAATCTGGTAGCGTAGCTACCAACGATGAGCAATGATGATGTTAACATACCGTCTATTTTAGTACATTTTCATACAGGCTTCATACTGAGATATTTATCTGAACTTTGTGTGAAATTAATGTACAAGTAACACTACTAGCACTATACATTGAAGCTATGTCTTTCAAATGATTTTGCTCTGTGGGAATAGCCTAAATGTAGGCACATTTTGCTGCAGGCAGAGGGGAGATTCACAATCTATCCCCACGGCATCTTTCCTGCACAAATTTCCATGGCATTTACATTGTTTTGTAGAGTTCCATTGACCTCTTTACTGAATCAGTCCTTACCTATATGAACAGTGATTGGTCTATTATAATCAGATCACATTTGGGACGTCACAAAGTAGGCCAAAATTTCCATCCCATCTGAACAGACTGAAATACCCCACCTTACGTCATACTTCCATATCCATATATCCAGGCATTTGAATGAGATTTGAGATTATACATTCAAATTCAAGTAATTGGGATAACCTAAGATATATAAAAAATCATTTATATTTCTGTATTGATATACCCATACGCAATGCTTTTATATGTGAAAATATGTATGTATGCTCAAGGAGTGTGATCTGCGAAAGTCTCATTTGAACTGAAACTCCAGCAGCCCAGCACAGCTTTTCCTGCACATGTTAAGGAACAGGTCAAAATCTGTATTTAAAATACAAACATCTGCACAACAGATCAAGAACTGTAAAATACAAACATCTGTATGACATTTCAGGAACTGTAAAATACAAACATCTGTACAACAGATCAGAAACACTAAGAGACTAAACTGCAAGGTGCAAAACACTAAGTATCCTGGAAAACTGGAAAAAGCACCTATAAAGCCTGCAGAGTTCTGGAATTAAAGGTATTGTGGACAGATGAGAGAAAAGTGTGGTGAAAAAAGGAACTGGCATATCACCTTACTTGTGAAATAAGGAGGAGAGGATATTATATTATAGGCATGTATGTCTGCCCCTGGAACTGGTTCACTTGTCTTCATTGACCAAGTAACTGCTGACTGCAGCAGGATTCATCTAAAAAACGCTAAACTCATAGGACAGACCTTATCATGGGACAGAAAAGTTTGTTTTTCAAAAAGTGGAAAGTTACTGGCCAAGTTAATTCCCTGATCTGAATTTAATAGAGGATGCGTTTCACTTGAAAGCAAAAAGGCCATGAAACGAACAAGAATGGAAGCTGATTGCAGTACAAGCCACAGCATAACCAAGGAAGCTACCCGACGTCTGGTGTTGTATTTAGGAGGCAGACTTCAGGCAGTCGTTGCATTCAAATGATGTGCAAGTACCTTACATGTGTAACGGTGGGCCCAGCAAAGACACAAGACGAGGAGACTGTGTGCAGGCCCTTGGGCGTTTTATCAAGAGAACTCAAAACAACGTGAACTGAACACGGCGAAACCAGACAGAGTGCACGAACGTGGCCTCGGCGGTACGGCTGCTGGTGCTCGCCGCGGGAGACGTGAGGTCGGCGTCGGAGAACGTCGAGGGGAAGAGACAGAAAACACAGCAAAACACCACACCACTTCCCCTCTCCACGCTTTGTGCCCTACCCTATTACCGCTGATGAGAGGCAGGTGTGGAGGAGTGGAGCTGGCCCTCGTAGCTGCCTTTCTAATGTCCTGGAAAGCAGCCGTGTCCGCCTCTCGTGCCCTATCCAGGCACCCACTCTCCAAGGTCCTGAACCCCTGGAGCTGGCGCATCCTCAGTCGGGGCGACGAGGCACACTAGTTTATTGAACCCACTGTCAGTCTGGTCAAATTCTTTTTGCAGCCTGAATTGGAAAATGTTCGAAGGGTGCTGCATTTCCTAAATGGTTAACCCAAGTATGGATGAACGTAACCTCAAATGAAAGCTGAGGGTCAACCATCAAACCACTAGTCATTGTACAAGGAATGCTGAGTCGAAACAATACAACCTAAATGTGTCAGTGTCAAAGTACCTTTGGAGTGTGTGCACTGTGCGTTCCCAAGATTCAGTTGTCCCTGACACTGTGTCTAGCTGACTCTCTGTGACCTGAAACATCACATTTCAATTTGATCGGCCATCAATGGTGGTGAATAGCAGTGCCGCTATAGCGCTCCAATTTTTCGCGCTTCTCCTTCAACACTATACTTTGCCTGAATCTTCCAGTCATAAAAGTCCCCTTCCCTTGGGCTGGACCGTATGTAGCTGCTGTAAGTAACCTACAATGTATGAGACAGAAAAACGGTCTTGTTTTCACCACACAGCATGTCAGGTCGCTAATGCTTAAATGTTCACAGCGAAATGTAAGAATTAGTATTTTGGCTTTTTTGCTTGTCTGTCATGAGTGTTATCATACTAGCTACACCCTGGATGAAGGGGAAAGAGCAATTTAAGCTTTATGCACTATGGCCCCGCTATGCCTAGAATTTCTGTGAAGCCAGTCAAGATACGCAGTCTGCAAAATCAAAAGTGGCATGACACTGCCAAACCTGATTGACCAGAGCTGCTGTAAATGCCACCTCAGCTTATTCTTATTGTGTTATTAAATGTCAGATGCAGAATGCTTTCTTTTGATTATAGTGGAAAAAGCGAATTAACATGTGGGCATTGTTATGTTTTAACTTAATTCAGGTGTAGACATACTATTTGGAATTCCATCATCTGACTTCCATGATAGGTATACAAAAACGTCTCACCAATATTTCTATTTATTTTGCCTATCCCGAGTTCTTTGATGATCACCCTGCCCTGTTATTATTGATGAACAGTGCTCCTGAAAAGCAAAAATCTCACTGACTCATAGTAAAAACAGACTAGACGATAAACCTACTGAGTGTCATGATTTTCTGAACAAGGGCCTCCATTCTTTAACACAGAGCAGTCCCATGCAATCCAGTCCTTCCCAATACCCTTGAGTTTCCTATATCAATAAGCCAAAAGGTGAGGCATAATGAACAGCTGCTACTTGACTGAAAAATAAATACTTTCCTGTGTTTAATGTAGAGCACAGGAGCTGCTCAATTAAATGTCAATCTTGTTTTCTGGGATGAATGGTGGTATTGAGAGGTCCTTTATGTAGAGGACAGTTAGCTGAGGCATGTTCTTTGTATCTGCAGATCTAGCAGCTCTTCCACACTCTCACTCATCGCCAGTCTATTTCGTGCACTTGCTGCATGCATATATGATGGGTGGCAGATAGCGGTGTTTTAAGAAAATGTGATCACTCCCTTGTGTTCCTTTTAGCTGTGAATAAAAGCTAATGAAAGTTTACCGTTTATATATGTGATGGTATGGGAGCCTCTACTCACAAGGGGTGAAAAGGGGAGTGTGTGTTTTTCAAAAGGGTTTTTAAAAAGTTTGCCTGTGCATTGCCCCTTGGGGGTGCTCGGTGGAAGGCGGAAAAGCAGTGGAACACAGGGTGTCAAGGGCTAATTTTCAAAGCCACTCACAGACGACCATCTCTCACCATGAAGTGGCAAGCATGGCTAGTGGCTTGCATGTTGTCATGGATACTGAAGCATGGGACCCCAGAGATGGGGAGCGGGGGGACGATTGGCCGCCCTGTGTATAGGATTCCTGTCAGGTCTGCCCTGATAGATGGCCTTGATGGACCATTTGTCATACTGTAATTGTTCCAGCAAACACAGAGTACCACTAGTATAAACAGTGGTGTGGCGCTAGACTAACAGAGTATCCACTAGTAGAAACCTTAGTATGGCGCTAGGTGAACCCAGAGTACCCAATAATCTAAACAGTGGTTTGGCACTAGGCAAACCGAGTACCCACTAGTATAAACAGTAGTTTGGCGCTATGCTAACAGAGAACCCACTCTAATAAACAGTGATGTGCCACAAGCCTAACAAAGGGTGACCACTAGTATTAATAGTGATGTGGCACTAGGCTAACACAGAGTACTCACTAGTGTAAACAGTGGTATGGTGCTAGGCAAACGAAGGGTACCCACTATTATAAACAGTGGCATGGCTCGAGGATAACACAGAGTACCCATTAGTATAAACAGTGGTATGGTGCTAGGCTAACACAGAGTGCCCACTTGTATTAACAGTGGTATGGTGCTAGGCTAACACAGAGTGCCCACTAGTATTAACAGTGGTATGGTGCTAGGCTAACACAGAGTGCCCACTAGTATTAACAGTGGTATGGTGCTAGGCTAACACAGAGTGCCCACTAGTATACAGAGTGGTGTGACTCTAGGCTAATACAGTGGGGAAATGGGAAGTGGATGCGTTGACACACCATCCGCCACTCTCACTTAAAGAGACAATACCCTTTTCTGTTGTCCAGGCCCGCTGGACTTATTTAGACCTGAGAGAGTGGTGGCGGTGGTGAGCTGAAAGCAGGCAGGAAAAAATAAAGAAAGCCAATCATAAAGCAAACGGCTGTCACTTGTCTATCGATGTGGCTAGGCGGGGGTGAAGCGGGCTGAGAAGCGTTGACAGCTGAGGGAACAACAGCGGCGTGGTTGGGGAGTGATTCGTTCTCTCTCCCCTCTACCAGTGAAATGGTGTGCGCAAATGCTTGTCCAAGATAACAAATAAAGCAGGGCGAGAAGAGTAGATTCATGGCCGGGACTAGCAGTTCTCTCTTTGAGCCCTGGAGACGGCCAGACTCCTGAGTTGAGTACAAATGATTCTGGGTGCAAAGGTATTATTTGCTTGGCCCTGCATTGGCATGGTTCCTGTGTTTCTGGTAGTGCTGTTGGGATTAATCTGGCAGTATCTCCCTGACGGATGGCTCCAACTCAGCTTCTACGGTAAGGCGGTGGATCTCTGGATCGGAGACTTGCAGACTGCATGGCAATGGGATCACCAGGTCATACCACTGAATTCCTTGTTCAAGTTGAAATAGAATGTTAAACTCGTCTCGAATCCACAGGCCCTAATTCTGTGAAACCTGGACAGATCCTCCTGGAGGTAAAGATTAAACGGGATGGCGGAGTGCCACGATTCCAGCTGGAGAGAATGTTTTAGGATCTGAATACAGCATCACTTTAATCATTAATGTAGTCCTGTCGGGGGCCTAATGCTTATACATTTGTAACATATTGATAGCATTTCCAAAGCTGCCAAATGTGCTGCTTTCCCTCGATGTTTCCTTCATAGATCAACCCATTCCTCTCTTTTCACTTTTTTCTCTTAAAATTCATGGCGTTTTTCCCTGTGGGTGTTGAGTTGTTCTCTCGCCCTTGTACCCCAATTACTGTGCTGGTTATGCAGTAAGTGCTCTAACGTCAGGAGGCAACGTGTCTGTCATCAGGGCAGCAGACCTGGGTCCCAGAGCCCTGAGATGAGTGTTCCTGGGGTCTCTGCAGGAGTACACCCCACTGGCTAGGCCCTGACATGGCGTGACGTGCCCAGCACTTAAGCATGACCTGGTTGCTCACCTCCAGCCTGATGGACAGATTAAAGGACCATTAAGCATAATTACTGTTTCAGTTGAAGAGGCAAACTCAGAAATGGTTACAAATTGCTGGCCTCTTGCCCTTCTGCCTATTTCATTTTGTATTTTATTAAATTCATCTACTTTTACTATCAACAATTTTGGACTTTTGACTGGGAAGACAGGGTGTGGGGTTGTGGAAAAGGAAACCTCACCACGCTGGCTGCTCATAGTGGACAGCGGGCATAATTATTTAGTCTTACTGTAGCGAATGGAATTCTCTCTGTTTTCCCGCTGAATCCGATAGTGACATTGCCAGTCAAGTTGTAGTTGATGGCTGCTGAGTGGGCAGGTAGTTGATGTGATCCAATGTGTGTGTGTGTGCGTGTGTGTGTGTGTGTGTGTGTGTGTGTGTGTG
>JACXGJ010012915.1:0-17140 GCA_016801105.1 Esox niger
ATTGTTTATTGCAGCATATTGATAGTCTATTAGCACATGATGTTACAGGCTCAAACGCTTCCATCTCTCTCAATTGTCCTGTGGGGTAAAAGCTGTATAAATACCTGGAGGGGTGTGTTTACTTAGCAAAGCCAAGACACTAACCCCCACACCAAATGGTCTATGCATACATTCCTGTGGTTACCAGAGCCCAACAGGCTGAATCTTAACTGTCTGTTATTCTCAACATCTAGGCACAATCACTTCTAATGAACCATACATTCATATTGTAGTTGTTAATGCTCAGATCCTACAAGCTGTTACTATAAACGCAGGTACAACCTCGGGGGCAAAGGCATATTTCCGAGGTCAAAGAATTAAAATGTATTGAAATATTTACAATAATATGGTACCCAAAATGTAATGCTAAACAATTGATTTAGCAACCTATTTCCTGGAATAAATATCCCCTTAGTAGTTTGGCCATAAATAGTTTGCACAATCATTTTCTGTCAAAACTAAAATGGCCTCACATGTAATTTATTTGGTCTTCCTTTGCATTCAAAGATAATAGACGGATTGATTATTAAAATATATGAATCTGGATGGGGCACAAGTGCAAAAGCTGTTAAGGGGTATAAAAGTTGTTTGTTTGATAAAGCTTTGTTCAGAATGCCACCCAGCTGTCTCTCAATTACAATTAGGATAATTGAAGCAATTTCTTTTTTTAATGAACTGAGGGTTTCAATCACTCCTAAGTGCAGAGATTGAAAGAGCCTACCTGTCAATCACAAGTTGCTGTAGACAGTCGATAATTGCAGTCTGCTTTCACACAGAAGAATTTCCCCATTATTATTCCCATTCATCAGAAATATATTGCTTTCAAGGCCCATACTGCCTTTTTGTTTAGCACTATTGTGTTTCTTAAAATGCGTATGCCTTCTTCATCCACTTACGCATCAACAAGCTACTATCTTTATTTGCCTGTAAACTTTCTGAGACTGGTGTTTAAATCATTTTGAAGCTACTTGGACATCAAAATCATGTAAAGTGTTTAATGAAAACTCTTCCTTACTTCACTTTGTATCATACCATTGACCTCATCATCTACAATAAATTGAAATCTGCTGTGCAAAACTTAAGCTCTTAATGCAATGGAAACATTCTTTGGGCAAACATTACATTCTAGATGTGATTCCAATTGGAATAATCCCCATTATGCTTGGGCTCTTTGACTTGGCTTGCCTGATATGTTCGTTATGGTCTTTCATTTACAACCAAATATCTGTTGATGTAAATGCCTTCAAAACATTCCTTAGCCCGACCAGCAATACACCACCTCCTCTACTTTGTTGTGTGAATCTATCTTGGATGATCATATGTTGTAACAATGAAATACTGGTTATTTTACCTCTCGGTTCATTCTAGCAGCAGGCTACACAGACAAGAGAACAGCTGGATTGGAAAGCTGTTTAACACATGTAAAGTAGAAAAAGCTTTTTGACTCACGCCATAAAGCGTTATGTACTGTAGTAAGTATCCTGTGTCAAACCTTTAAAGCGCTGCCTAACCATAGCATGTCAGTTTCTGTCTTTAAAAGGATGTATTGAGATGATTTCTAAAGCCTTTGTACATTAAAACAAGGATGAATAAATATCTGTGGTTGGGGGTAAGTTAAAACATACAAATGTGAAATCATTATAAAAAATATTTGGACCCTTTTATTATATGAAATTTCCATAAAACATGTAGATTGGGTCTTAAAAGAGCTTTTCCTTTAATAATGATGGAGAATTAATAAAGTCCCTCTGCAAATCTTAGGCTTACCCTAGATTAGCAAGTCTGCCCTGGGCATCATCTAGCGTTAATTAATCAATGGTCTTTCAAATGAATGAAGCCCAATAATAATCAATCTGTCCAGATGTTGTAGCACAACAGTAACTGTGAACGTGCTATCTTAGATGAAAACATTAATCGAATAGCATTCATTATAATTCAAAATATTTATTGTTATAATAAGTAGCAGTAGTAATCTGAATAGTTGGATTAGTAATCTGTAGTACAAGGATTCAAACCATCCATATGGTTTATGGTTCCCAACCTCTTTCCGTTGCAAGAAACCAAGAACCCCTAGTACCCCTGGTTGGGAAACACTGGTTTATTACACCCTTGGATGCAAGTGGAATATTGATCTGCCAAACGAATAGCTTATTAATCACAACTGCTCCCAGATGACTGCTATTGGACAGAAACTTACTGTGAGCAGTTGGACAGCCATTGGTCAAATAAAAGGGAGCAGGAGTCCTTGGGAAATAAATAAATCATGTAAATGTGTATTTCATCACGCTGCCAGCAGAGCATCCCAGAGAAAAGACAGCTTGGAGGTACAGACGGGCTGGCGTCAGACTTGATGTCACCGACCCTCCCTGTCCAGACACAGGCCTGCTACTGCCGTTCTACTGCCAGAATGGCATCACGTGTTCTGTAGGATTCTGGGAGCTGAGCCGGTGATGGCGAGTTGGTGCAAAATGTGGTCTGTCAGAAATGGGAGACTGCAGTCTGGAAGATGCAAGAAAGAGGGCTAATATCCCAGACTGCACTATGGCAAAGCTAGATGTCAAATCTCTGGAGATGCCTGCTTAGTCGTAAATGTTTTGGATGACACATTTATATTACTTGCAATGGCAATAGGGTTACTTGCATTGGGGTAGGCTGGACAGCAAATGCACAATTGCAAATCCAGAATAAACCGTATAGAAAAGGCAATGCATAGTTCTCCCCATGTGTCTACATTTTGAAATAATTTTTGGATGATTGTGGTTATTGATGTGAAACCTCACCAGGGCAATGGATGTCCTCAGAGGTTTACACTGCATTCAGAACAGTCTTTCATCTTTTCCTTCGGTAGCACTATTTCACTCTTTATGGTTGAACTTTAAGGTAGATGATGAGCTGGCTCAAGGCCAGAGCTCAGAGATTCTACTGTCCACTTTTTCTTCATTCAAAATGTTCAGCGTGTAGATATAATACCAGCTAACCCCCTGCAAAGGTTTTGGGATCTATTCAATACTGTTTGTTCCTGGTCCAATCCTTAGAATAGCAATATGTGATTACAAAAGAATTGTTCTCTGAAACAAAATCTGCATCTTTGAACAGCAAGGGAGTTCATTCCAATCAATATTAGAGACAGTAAGAAAATGCTGTATGGACAAAACGCATTCCAATTTACACAGTTACAAATTTTGTATTTTAGAGCATTTTCAATCTGGGTAAGACTCTCAGACATACACAACAAAACAGATAATTGAGATGCTAAAGACATAAAGCAGGTTTTCCTTTCACAAAATTGCCATGGGTTGGAATAAACCAGGCAAGACTCATAATAAGGTTTTGAAGCCCTTTCAAAAGTTTGGATCAGTGACAAGGCAAAACGAATGTATCTCCTGCATTGAAAAGCATGTTGTGAACTATAATATGAACATGTTCCTAACATCTGTAATTGTAGTTTGGTTTCCATTCAATTGGCAAGGGAATGTTAGTAATGTTAGTATTCAAAAATCAGCATGAAGGAAAGCATTTATTGGCAGTGACTTTTCTAGAAGGAAATAGTGTGGATTGTAGTCAAATCCTCAAGCCGACTGATCTTGCTTAACTTAGGAATAAAACCTTATTTAGTTGATAAGGTGTGTAAGTAAGACGCATATGTGTTTGATATTGACATTGCTGGTTTGTGCAGTCTTCTTGCTTGTAAAAGGAAACCTGCAGCCACATATCTTTCACAAAGTATTTGTAGAGAAAAAAAATACTAAAAAAAAAAAATACGCTACTGAAGTCTACAGATGTCTCACTCAGTGAGAAATGTACTAGAATGAGTGGTGACGTATGAAGTCTGATCATGCTCAGCATTAATGTATCTGGAATTGTCTAATATGAAACTAATATGAAACATTTATGTTTGTTTCAGTTGCAAAACATTTTGCTACAATATGCCCTAATGAACATGAGTGAGCTGCCAGTGTGATCGTGGACATCTGCGCTAGCAGGTGTGAATATTCCCTCTTCCTAACAAGGTGTTGTTAGCTGGGTGACCCAAAAACTATTAGACCTTGAAAAGTGCTGGCAATGCAATATACTTGACAGATCAATCAGCATTCCTTTGTCTACTGTAGGCATCTGTACAACACAGACCAACATATGCTGATAAGGCCTACGTAATACACACAAACTCTTAAAAAAACATTGAGTGTTTTGGATAACAGATCCTTACTCACAAGCTGTGTGGCTTGGAAGACAACATTGAACATTCCAGAATTATGCCTCTCTTGAAAATGTTGAACAGAAACAGGAATTTGAATATGGCTTGTGTTGTGTGGCTTCATGCCCAGGCATATTAAAATAATGTCCCAACATCACACAATCTTGTTACTATAATCATGACATTATGACTTGATAATCATGACATTGGATGATGGCAAGAGACCAAAACATCAGTTTTCACAGCGATTGGATTAGAACAGAATCTAGTCATGATCTCATCACATATAGGAAAATTACCTCCTAAAGGGATTTATTCCATTCTGTCTTCCAAGAATAGGCCACATCAGATTTTCCAATCCATAAAATGCTATGTTATAGTAGAATAACATTTATAAATGTTATCTGATTCCACTACCAGTCTCTCACTCTCTTCAGAAGTGCTATATTTTAATTTCACTTAATAAGAAGATATTATACTTCTATTTTTCTGTTGTCCAGTGTTGCTCACTTGGTTGAGTATGGCATTCATTATACCAGGACATTGGGTTTGATTCCTGAGTCATACATATTGGTTGAGAATGCATTCATCACACCAGGATATTGGGTTTGATTTGATTCCTGAGTCATGCATATTCAGATCTGCTAGAGTTAAAATGACTCTTTATTCAAGATGAATGACTATTAGAACATGTTTTACAGTGTCTGGTGTGAACATTGAAGGTGTTTTTTCACATCACCATACTATCTTCCATCTCCTCAATTCAAGGAAACAATTTTCCAATACTGATTCCACCTTTAGAAATCTGGCCTTTTGCCACAAAGAGCTGTCCAAAATAAGAGCAACCCATTGTTTTACAAGATTAGATACGGACAGTTTCTCATTTTTTACTGAAGCAGCCAGCAGAATTTAAAGGTAAGTAATATTCTCCAATTGTAAAAAAAAATATTCTCAAACCCTAAGAGGAAATAACCATGCCTAAAAACCATAAGTTTGAACAGATACAAACACCAGGAGCATGGGGAGCAATCGAAGTGAGTTGAAGACATTGAGCATTCAAATCTCTAGGTAACACAACAAGAAAACCTTCAACAATCACTTAATAAAGAAAGATTCCTCGAATGCATTGCTAATGGTTATTTTTTGGCGGCACTGTAAAAGCTATTGTGAGTCAGTGCAATTTGAAACTATGAAAATGTCTTAGGGGTTAAAATGAGGTTGTGATATAATTCTTTATGAATATACTTTGGTATTTATTTCTACACCCTCTCCCTTAACAGGCATATTAACAGGCAAGGTTTAACCTGTGTAGATCCCATGCCCCTAAGAGTAGTTTTCTGCTTGCAATGCAGCTTTGGTATAGTTGTACGCATGGTTTCCATTCATGAATTTGGACAATGCTAATACTGCTAATTACGGACTGGAACAGAGCTGAATAATACATTATTTAAAAAAATGACTCTATGTGCCTCCAGGAACAACTCAGGGTAAGTGGATTTTTTACCAAATATGATTTTGGGATGAACAGTCCCTTTAATGCACCCTTATTTTAAATTGTTACTGATATGTTTTTCAGGGTGTCACATTATCAAAATGACCCAAGCAGCCAACTTATTTACTTTTATGTAACTCTGACAGATATATCTTCACATGTATAATTAGAAACGAAACCATATAAAGTGCCGTGATGATTACTGGTTTTAATTACACAGTAAGTTCAAATACAAATGTATTTATGGTCACAAATCAGTATGCCAGGTGTCCAAATTCCTTGTAAAACAGCTGCATCTTTAAAAAAGATTCAAGGAGATGCATACATATGTATGTTTTGCAATTGCATTTTACCCTTGTTTGTTCAATGTGCTACGGATGACATAACATATAATTGTATCATGAGCTTTATAACTATAACTATACTATATTTACTTCCATTTGAAACTGGAAACCAGGAGCATTGTAGATAATAGCGATGTTCTGTTTGGTAATTTTTCATTTTGTGTCTCTGTTTTTGTATGTAGCCTGTTTTGTTTGTTTTTTTGTCTTTTTTTTCTGAATGTGCCCTGTCCCTTTTGTCCTGATTGGTTTGACCTGTTTGTTGTTTGGTTCTCGTTAGCTCCCTATATAGTTTGCCCTCTGCTGTTAGCCCTGTCAGTCATTGTGTTTGGTGCATCCTTTATGCATGTACCCTACTGCCACTCTGTTTTTTTGCCTGCCTTTCTTTCTGTCATTAAAAGTCATTTGTTGCACTTGTTTCTGCGCTTTGGTCCTGCTTCAACTCCAAAATGTTGCAAAAATTTTTGTTTTCCCAAAGTTTTGCCTAATTGCTTTAAAAAATGCAACTCCAAATGTAGCCATAGTTATTTGGCTGAACATTAACATATTGTACAGTTAACAACGAGTAACAATATATGACATCTAGCTAGATATGGTTAACACGCTAGATAAGTATATACTGTTAGCATACTAGCTACTGTGGACTCAAAGCTATCATTGCCTTTTTTGTTGTGGTTTCTCTCCACTTAACACAGAATTCTCAATGACATTCACAGACCCAATTTGTGAATATGTACATATGGATGGCTTCTTTAATTTCCTCCCAGGGACAGGGTATGTGTGCGGGGGCTAAATAATAGAGAGAAGGCTTTAATTATTTTATCACAGAGACAGAAGGAGGTTAAACAAGGGGAAAAGGATCTTCATTTTATCCCAGGGACTGACAGAGGGAAGGCGGGTGAACACTGGGACAGCCTTGAATTATTCAGAGTGTCTCTCTGCCTCTGGTCATTGAAAGGGACATAAGAAAGTGAACAAGCATGTACAACAACATCTCTCTTTCCCTGTCTTTCCCGTAACCTTTGTTTACAGTACACATACCTATCAGCGGTTCCCATGACGATGGGATAAATTATCTCTTTTCTTCCCCTTTCATGTCAGGACAAACGCATGCCGCTCCCACACCGAGCCATGTCTGGCCTTCATCTATGGGGGAGCCATATTGATAGCGGGGCTCCAGTGCATGTTCATAGGGCTTCAGACAGAGAGAGCTGTGGGGAGCCATGTGGAGTGCCCAGACTAGGGCTGTAGCAAGAAGATAACGATGGCTGCAAGCTAAGCAGCGACGACATGGGACTTTTTTCCAGACGGGCGGTAACTAGCCCTACCGTCTCTTCCGCTCGGTTTCACAAGGAATAGAACAGAAAAAAGACAGGAGGGATTATCACTGGTGTCTGCCTCCGCTATCAGTCACAGGTGCATTCAAATGGACAGTAATCCTTCCATCCGTAGCCCACAACGAAGAAAAGGGCTGCTCATTTATTCACACAATGGTCCTTGCTCACTCCCTCCTTCCTTAGACCTTAAAGACGTCTCTTACATATCACTGTGGGTCTACAGTTTATAGCAGGATGTCATCGTCACAGTTTGTCAAGTCGCTGCCTCTAGATATAGTGGCCATAAGTTCATATCTTGTTCATGGCATACTGACAGTGCCAGTGGGCTCTGCAGAGGGTGGCGCAAATTAGATCAGCACTGCCTAAGGTGGTTAGGTTGCTCGGGGAACTTGCAGATTGCACATTGCTTGCCTGTTGGCTCAACTGTAGTAGTTGGTTGGAGAATGCGTTCTTCAAGTGTGTGTTCAAAAGTATCAAATGTAACTTACGGGGGCCTGGTGGGAAAAGGCTGCAAACCCATGCCTTAAATGGTCATCAAATATCACTGCAGTCCACTCTGTTGTTTTCTTATTATTAAATCAAATTATATTAATTAGCAATTTTGTGTAAGGCCAATTTTAAGCAACATCCTAATAAATGTAATCAACAGTCACAGCTTAAGGTCTTCCCCTATCATTTTAGTACACAAAAAATATGGAATTTATTTAATTAATATGAAAGTATTTGGGCAGATGAACAATATGTACAATATTTTGTCACATATCCTATGCTTGCAATGAATGCCTGATGTCTGTATTCCGTAGACATTACCAGAGTCTGGGTAACTTCTCTGTTGATGCTTTGCCAGGCTTCTACTGTAGCCATGTTCAAATTGGGATTGTTACCGTGCCAATTTGCCTTCAGTTTTGTCTTCAGCATATGAAAGACATGCTCAATTGATTTCAGATGTGATAACTTGAATTGGAGAGGTACAAACTTTACAGATTTTGGCCCTAAAAACACCTTGGAAGTAGTGGCTTTGCTTGACATTGATGAGTTCAGCAGTGCTTTCTTTATACTTTTTAATGTACAAATCAGTTGATTATGTAACAGATAATGTTTATCTATGTCCATGATAAATTTTTTCAGATAAATTTGTTTCATGATGGCCCAAATGATTTGCATTAACAATTATTTGGTTATGTCATCAGACACTAGCCACACACTCAAAATGCTAATTCAATGCCTAGACTGAAGACTAGGTATTAACAGTTCTCTAGTGCATCTGATAATGGTGCCTAATAAAAAACAATTGTAAAGCTAACTTAAAAACTCAAATACATTTGGAACCCTGAAATGGAGAATTATGTACAGAAGTGGTAATTTCTAAATGGTAATTTGATATCTGATATACACTGATAAAAAAATTCAGGGAACACCTAAATCCCACATTGGGTCTTGCTGAAGGAAATACATATGTACCCTCAGAAAAAACATAACAGTACGCATTTTAACACACTGTATCATTTTAAATACAGAGCCAACAGATTTCTCCAGGTACTCCCCTGTATTTCAGTTCTTATTGGAGTTCAATCAGTTATTCTGGTCCCATGTGCCGGTAGATTGTTGAGAGCAGAATCACATAAACGATCCCTCCTGTGTTCCCTTGGTGTGATTACTAAACACACATCATTTATATTCAGTTCCTAATTGCTGGAACCTCACCTGTCCCAGAAAAGTCCCTGCATCAATTACATTTTTTATGAACTTCCCCTGTGAAAACAATGGAACAAATTTCATCACCCATCCCCACTCCATTATTTTCTCTTCCTCTGCTCTGTTCTGCTCAAATCTTCTAATCAATATGAGAAGTTTCTCAAAATGAAATACTAGCACAAAATCGTAGAATTCCAAAATGTTTATTATTAATTTAGGAAATTCATTAATTTGAATCTAAGGGCTGTCATGATTTTAGGGAAATAACCTCAATGTACTGACTGTGTGATGACTTGGGGTTTTCATGTTAACATTACACCTTGACGCTATGCTCTACCTACGGTTGGTAGAGCCAAACAGTGTGCATTAAGGACTGCTAATGTGTACCTGAAGTACAATGTCAACCAAAGAATCCTGTAGAAATTGATACATTTAATATTATCTGGCACTGTACTGATGTTGACAACCTAGATTGGTGAACTATAAGAACCTTCGTTTTGGGAGACTTGGAATCTAATAATGATTACACCCGTTGGGCCAATGTGTATTGGTATATTGGAGGTTCATTCATTTTCAGTGCCATTTCTTGTCTTACAGCATTGCCTTGCAGAGGCAGTTGCAGAGCATTCAGTGTGGAGCATGCGTTGAATTTACCCAAAGTACATCACAATTGGCTTTGCTAAAGGTTTGTGCGTGTCTGTATGTGTGATCGAGGTATTAACTACAGGAAGTAGAGCTTAGCAGTGTTGCACATTTAAACTGCAACAGCATTTTAAGGACTTTGCTGATATGAAGCAAACAGAGAATCATAATACATGGTAAATGTAAGAAATTGTATTTTTCGACTGTGAAAGCAACCTTGTATGAGGTTAAAATATATTTGAAATACAAAAAAAAAAACATGGGTAGGAATTTCAACAAGGTTTAGTGATGGTCATAATACTGTTGCTCACTGCTGCTTTATAACCTCTCAGTACTATTCCAATCCTAAACCTAAACAAAAAAACACAAAATGACACCATTCTTTTTTCAACACTTCCTCAGGCTGACATTAGTCTTAATCAACTACAATTGTAATTTGTTTCATCATAATTTGTAGTAATTTAGAATATGTTGTAGATACTGTGTATAATCTAATTGTGTAAAGTCATTAAAAAGATATATTCACATGTACATTTAAGTAAGCTTTGAAATAATTTATTTGACTGTTCAGAGGTACATATTTTTATTGTTTTTGGTTAAAGTAAAAATATGCTATGGTAGAATGTTCGGGGCAAGATGCCCTCCTCCAATGGGGAAAGATGTCCCTGCGGGCATCTTGCCCCTTTGTGTGTGATCATTTGTTTGTAGAATGGCTAGCCCATTTAGCTAGCTAGCAACTCCTCTAGCAGAAAGTCTGAGGTAAAATAAAAGCCTGCTAGATAGCATAAGCTAACATATTCTCGCATAGATACCTAGCTAGCCCCCAGTTAGCTAGCTAGCAACCTCACTGGTAGATCTGAGATTAAATGAGTGATGGCCCCCAGGCCAAGGATTCAGGTGCCAAGGCCTGGGAAAAGAAAAGCTGAGTCCGCTACGGTCCCTGATAGCTTCACCTCACAATTGAGGTTCCTGGAGAAAATGGCAGAAAACTTTAGACAGAAAGAAGAAAGCAAAGAGAAAGAAAGCTATGAGAATGAAAAAGGTTGTGGCACCTTGGAAAAAAGTGGTTCCAAGTTACAAAACCTTAAACACCTTAAAAGGTGATGCAGAATGCTTGTTTTGTAATGGACTTTGCTCTGTTACTGGTAGGGAGTAGATACGATGTGAGCAGTGTCAGATGTGTGCACAAGCTATGCACAAACACAAGTGGAGTTGGATTCATTTGCAACCTCGAAGTCCATTGAAAAGTTATTGTTATGACTTTTTTGTGTGTGTAATATCTTTAATCAGTTTTATCCTAATGGATTTGGTTTGAATAAATACAATAAATAAATGTTCTCCTGAAACTTACTTTAAAGACTGCTGGGATTTAACATATTGCCTTATTTAAATTATAATGAGTTCAGTGTAACTGTTAGAAATGGCGTGTAAGAAAAAGGTAAGTGGGGTAAAAAAATGTCAAATTCTTTAAAACCTTAAGGCATCAACCTCTCCATTGGGGGGCATCTTACCCCAGTAGCTGGAAAAAATTGCCCTTTACAGAAAATACATGTTAAATACATATTCGTCTGTTAAGTATATTGATTTTTTTAACCTTTATAATCCATTACCCTAAACATAGCCTTCTTCAACATACAAAAAAATCACTAAAATGTATTTCCTCATCAGTAAATAGACATTGATCTTGGGGGGGCATCTTATCCCAAACTACAATATATTTGTGAATTTCAAGAGATGTACAATGTTTCCTTGTTAAAATATGGTAAATGTTAATGGTACGCAGAATTACTAAAGGCGCTTACAGTGCAGTCGCTAATAACTTATTTGTTTGGGACATAGGTCCTACAACTCCAAATAAAAACCACAATTTAAAGAAAGATGGCCATTGGACCTGTAACTATTTGCAGCCATTCCAGAGATGGTTCTTCCTGATTATATGGTTTAGGTGGTGGCAATGTTCAGCGTTCCCTAGCCCAGTAGTCATGTTTAACCCAGGTCATGGTGAATGACTATATTCTGTGTTCCCTAACCCAGCAGTCATGTCAAATCCAGGTTATGGTGAATGACTATATTCAGTGGTGTCTAGCCCAGAAATCATGTTTAATCCAGGTTATAGTGAATGACTATGTTCAGCGTTCCCTAGCCCAGCAGTCATGTTTAATCCAGGTTATTGTGAATGACTATATTCTGTGTTCCCTAACCCAGCAGTCATGTTTAATCCAGGTTACGGTGAATGACTTTATTCAGAGTTCCCTAGCCCAGCAGTCATGTTTAATCCAGGTTATGGTGAATGACTATATTCGGAGTTCCCTAGCCCAGCAGTCATGTATAATCCAGGTTACGGTGAATGACTATGTTCAGAGTTCCCTAGCCCAGCAATCATGTTTAATCCAGGTTATGCTGAATATCATGCAGGTTGATTCAATTTGACGGCAACGAGTTGCAATTACATTGTGACTTATTGTGATCAAGATTTCTATAAAAATGTATGCAGTAGCTACAGTAAATTGCTGATTTATTAAATTGAGCCACCTGGATCAAGGACCTAGACCTTCCATCTATAACTACATTTACAGTATATTCTGGAATGTAGCTAATGTAGCTAATGTTTGAAATATCTGTGACAGTCAAAATGAATCCAGGCCAACAATAGAATTTGCTTTAAATGTACAAAGTTGCACAGTATTTTATCAGCATTTGAAAATATTCAACAATGATAAGTCAAATCAACAATAAGAATAAGTAATAACAATAATTCATATCAACAATAACTATGATTAAAGTTCCACTTTTTCCACTTTTACAGAAACACCTGAGGGCAGCAAATAAAAAATGAAAAAATTACATAGTTCAGAATATTTTTTCAAACAAAAGAAAGTCAGGTTAAGCTAATTCAGGGATCACACATTCTTCGGGTATGTACAGCACATTCTCTCCACAACCATATTAGACATCGGTGATGATACGATGAAGATGAGATAGGAACGCTCCATTCACACTCCTCTCTACAATGCAGATTAACCCCATCCGCCTTAAGCCCAACATTCCCCACTCTGGATTTGAGAGAGCTGGAACTCTCAATAACAGTTGTTTTTATTGGCAGCCACATTTGAGCCCAGTCATTCTGAGACAGGGGCTAGCTGTGGAGATTTTTCCTCTTGGGTGGTTTTTAGTTTTTGTGTTACAGTAACAGGCCCGACACTTGTGTAAGTTTGTTTAGGTATTGGACTGACACTTTAAAGTATTAGTCACAGGACTACTTTTGTGTTCCAATAACAGGATTGGCACCTGTGTTGCAGTCACACGACTGACACAATAATAACCAAAGGGGTTGTTGTCACGAAAGTCCTGATGTCACCAGCACTGTAATGAAAGCAAATTAATTACAATTTTCTCAAATATTTTCCCTGGACACATAATACACTCTCTCAAGCAACCCCTACCATCTTCCAACTTTCCAATGCCTGTTCGCGTTCATATAACCTGCCCCTTTTCAAAAACAAAAAAATATATAAAAAAACTTTGGTCAGAGATAACAGAAAAAAGCATGCAAAGAAAAAACTAATTGAGAAGGGCTGGAATTCATTAAAAACCATCCTAGCAATCTTTACTCTGTTTACTATGTTTTCCCCAAGCCTGCAGTCATCCATTTCTGAACAGCAAAACCACACCTGTGGGGACGGGTCACTAGTAGTATTTGTAGGGTTTTAAACTGTATCCAACACCAGTCTGAGTCATTTAACCGATGGAACAAGAGCTATTATGTAAATACTGCAATGCAGGTTTGACTGAATTGAGCCCATGTTTAAGAGAAATCATTCATCCCTCATGGATAAGTGAAAAATGGAATCAAAGCAAAAGCTCATGGGTTTTCTTTTTCACAATATGGCCCATAATACAGCACTCCTCCCATTACATTTGGGTCTGCAAGTAATTCTCGGTTTCCTCACAGAGGAAAGAAGGAAAGAAAAAAGGTGCTCTTTTCATGAAAGTCATGTGTGTCTTGATTGTCCACAGAAAGTAGTGCCGGCAGGAAGTAGTTCCAGCTCGACTCAAGGATATACAATCACAGCGTATACGACAAGATCCTTTACTGCAAAGGAATTTAATGTCCCTAACAGAGCCCAAGGAATAGTGGCCCAGCTAGTGTTGTTGTGTGGTTTTCTGTGTGTGTGTGTGTGTTTCTGTGTATCTGTTTGTCGTGTATTTGTCTTTGTGTGTGTGTGTGTTTCTGTGTATCTGTTTGGTTTGCACATTAGTCGTACAGTAGGCTGCTACTCGGATGTTGTCTTGTCGTGTATCCCTCCCTCCCCGTGCAGGCAGCTGTTGCGGATGATGGGCAGCGGATGAGCTTCAGTGTTGAACACCCAGTCCTCCAGAGGCAGCAGGTCATCATCCGAAAACAGAAGGTAAAGATACCTGAGAAGGACAAACAGAATCAGTGACTGATAAAAATAACACAGTGAGTGACTACAATGTAAAAGGTTAACAGCTAGATTTCTCACAATTCAGTACTGTCTATAATGCTATTGTATATGCTGAGTACATTTCTGCTAAATATGTTTAGGAAATGATAGATGAATTAGTTGTAACATCCTGGAGGTGATATACTGGTGATATAGTGAAACCAGATTATTTAGTAATTTTTATTTTGAATAATTCATGAACATTTTACATAAAACAACATCAACAGCAGCAAGGTGAGGTGTGTGCTTTGATAAAAAGTATCTTTATCTTAGGAGGTCCAGACAGCTTTCACATTCTTTTGGGCTTGACTAGTTTGGCATCGCTCTACAGTGAAAGCTTTAATTCTGTTGAATTCTGACTCAGATTTTTTGTGATTTTAAACGAGCTCTATCAGTTACTCGCTCAACTCTAATTACTAGGCTGTCTTGCCCCCTATCCTCAGCTCTAACTACTAGGCTGTCTGCCCCCTATTCTCAACTCAAACTACTAGGCTGCCTGCCCCCTATTCTCTATTGAGTTCCCTAGTTTTGACCCTTTTCAGAAGTATTATGAAACCGGGAACAGAGTTCCATTTGTGAAATGCAGATTGAGGCACTAGACTGATCGTACAATAAAACTGAACAAGCATTTCTCAATTTTCTTTTCCTTTCATCATGGAAAATAAAATCTAATTTGAAAGGTACCTAAGAAAAGAGAATCTCAAATTGCTGAAATGAAGAGAAAAAATATCTTGGGAAAAAATACTGTTATTGCAACAACAGAAAAAGGATAGGTTGGACAGGCAATCCAATGAGAAGACCAATGCCATTTGTTTCTTATTACTACTTTTCACATACTGCAGACCCGTCATCCAATGTGTCAATAAAAAATACATATGAATTTTAATTCATTTTAGGATACATTAACCAAGCATTGTATATTTAATATATATTTTTTAAATTACATTAGTTACATAGATTTTTTAATGTAAAGGTTTTTCACTTATTTCACATTTCTTTTTCGCACCAGATTTTCTCCAGTACAATGAGCTCTGTAGTCGTTTCCGACTTTCAAAGCCTGTGTTTTGTAAAATATCCTCAGTAAGGGGGATGTTGACTACTGCTAGACTTACTTGAGTGTCTCGGAGAGGAAAAAGCTTTGTTGCATGTTATCGTGGCTGACTGTCTGGGCATACACGTCTCGGATCCCAGAGAAACCAGCTTCCACTCTGCAGTGTTGCTCCAGTGCCTAGGGAGAAAATTTTGAAAAATTGTAGAGGGAATGTTAAAAACTGACACACATTACACCAGTTAGTCAGCCGATGGGCACAGACTGTGACCTACTAACTATTGCAGAAATGACTGACATTTTTTCAAATCAAATGTAAGTAGTAGAACGGCAGCTCTTAAGGTCTTGTGAAATTATGTTTACAGAGAGTCAGAGATACCATACGTGTCATCGTAGTAGCAGGTCCGCAAACAACCTGTGTTACCTCATAGCACACTCAGCCCCCAAACCATCAAACGTACAGATTACTTAATGTAATATCACAGTCTCTGGGCCAATGCATGTTTTACCAAAATTTGACGAATTCTCACAGCAAAAGTGAAAAGATGTGTATGGGATCGAGGTGGTTAAAAGGGTAGTGCTAATTATGAGCTCATTGGGAGGACACATTAGCCTCTAAAACAAGGGTTGGGATGATTTTTATAGCCTTTGTTGAATGCATAGAGAAAGAGGTATGTGTGATCAAGCTGACAGGGTTGACATGCATTAATTATGAAGTACAAAGATTTACAAAACCCCCACTTTGCTCCTTGTCATGGAAATTAAATAGCAAGAACAGTGGCCTGTTTAAAATGTGGTGGAATTCTTGTCATCTGTTTTTTTAAAGAACAAGGACAAGCACCAGGTTGTAACCCACCGCTAACTGCAATTTTAACTACAACGCTGTTTCCAAAAACATTGGGATGCTGCACAGAATGAAAATAAAAACAGAATGCAATGACGTGTAAATCATGTATGCTTATAATTAGTTGAAAATAGTACAAAGATATATCAAATGTTGAAACCGAGATATGTTACTGTAAAAATGCATACCAATTCTGAATTTAATGCCAGCAACACGAAAGTTGGGACAAAGGCAGGTTTACCACTGTGTAGCACCATCTCTTCTTTAAACAATACTCTGTAAGTGCTTGAGAACTGAGGAGACCAATTGCTGTAGTTTTGAAGGTGAAATGTTTTCCCATTTTTGCTTGATATAGGATCTCAGTTACTCAACAGTTTGAGGTCTCCTTTGTTATATTTTTCATTTCATAATGCGCCACATGTTTTCAATGGGAGATGGGTCTGATCTGCAGGCAGGCCAGTTTAGCACCAGAATCTTTTACTAACAAAACATGCTGTTGTAATATATTTAGAATGTGATTTGGCATTGTTTTGCTGAAATAAGCAAGGCCCTGAAAAAGACATTGTCTGGATGGCAGCATATGTTTTTCCAAAACCTATATATATTGTTCAGCATTAATGGTGCCTTGACAGATGTGCACGTCACCCATGCCATGTGCACTAATGCACCCCCCATACCATCACGGATGCTGGCTTTTTACCTATGTGCTGATTAGGAGTCGGATGGTCCCGTGCAGCGTCCAAGATTCCCCGAAATAATTTCAAATTTGATTTGTCAGAGCACAGAATAGTTTTCCACTTCAGCTCAGTCCATCTTAAATTAGCTCGCGCCCAGTGAATGCAGCAGGTGTCATGTCCTGGCTATGCCCCTAGCCATCTTTGCGCTGGCTGGGGCCATAGCCAGGACATGGCCTAAATAGGTGGCTCTAGCCACCTCTATGTGCTTTGGTTTCCCCAATTGGAGGCAGGTGTTCGTTATTGCCTCCAATTGGGGAACCTACTTATGTTGAATGTTTGTGCACGTAGTTGTGGTTTATTTTGG
>JACXGJ010012916.1:0-17140 GCA_016801105.1 Esox niger
CACACACACACACACACACACACACACACACACACACACACACACACACACGCTACCACCACACATCTTCATGTTCCAACCGCTTGGGCACTGCGAACAGGATCCAATTGGGTGGCCCAATCGGCATTAAGTGGAGCTAACGCACGCTAAATGTGTGATTCTGTCACGCTCGACCTCTAATGTCCCTACACAGCATGCCAGACCCAACTTACGACCCGGATTTCACAGCACCAGTGAGAAAAAATGTCAGCCCCCTGGCACCACAGCCCCCTGGCACCACAGCCCCCTGGCACCACAGCCTCGCCCACTGGCAGTAGGCAACATTTCAGACTAGCTGTGGGGGGAACGTACAGCACGTTCTCAACTAAAATCTTACATGAAGATTCTCAATTTTTTAGCTCAGGATTTAATCTTGAACCCCCCCCCCGCATTCCTGAAAAGTCCAACATCAGCCCCATTGAGGGCATCAGGGCTAGGTGGCAGGGGGGGATTCAGAGGGTGGTGTTAGCCAGCAGACAGGCGGCGTCGCAGGTACATCCCGTTATCCAAGTCCTCTAAACCAGAGTTAGGGGATGGCTAATAAACAGGCTGACAGGAATGAATGGCCATACCCAGACTTTTCCTGTTGCCTAGCAGGTGGCTATTGTCACTCTTTTTATTATTCACTGATTATATATTCAATTTTTAACTATTCTGCACGTCCTGTTTTTAGCTAGGCGTTGTTGGAGAGCGGCCCTTAAGGACATCTTTCAATGTTAGGAATGTGACGAATATCTCATTTGTATTACCGGACCCACTGCCCCATTTCATGTGTACTACGTTTCTGGGAAGCACCAGATGCAAGCCTGTGTGTACACCGTCCGCTGTGCCCAATGGACGTACCAAACTATTCCAACCGCATAGATGAATGCTTATTAGGGAAATAGGTTATCCGGTACGATGACGTGCTATTATGCCACACACTGGGCAAATATTTGCTTTTAATAAGCAAATACCAAACACTAACCTTAAAACAAGTGTGCGGTACAAACAATCCATACATTTTGTTGTCAAGTTATGTACGAAGCGGCAACTTTACCTTTTTAGGAGACCTTCCTCTTAAAGCAAGCATGGGCTTCGCGACCCAACCCTGTCCCACCAGTGGCCTCGAGCTAACGTTGGATAGCATTACCGGCTGTGTTCTTTTGGAGACTAGCTTGCTAACGGTAGCCAAATCACCCGAATACATCATAATATAGCGTTATTTTAAAACAGCCCCACAAGAAAAACAACAACACTACAGTCCGCACAGTACTTACAAGATGCCAGAACAGGTGGTACAGACGAAAGACCCCACCGTCATGTTGGCATAAGTCGGGCCTCGCTGGTCGCAATCAAAGCACTTCCTATTCGGGGGCTGGCTGGTCATTTCCCGAAGCATCTTGAGATGGGTCTCCTCTTGCTTTCGCTTCGCACTCGTCGCCATTGTCGATAAAACGGGCCACCAACGGTGGTAAAACTTTAACCAGGGCTAGGGAGGGGACGTCTTCGGGGCGACTTGCCTCAACGGCGCCAGATCACAGATACCTTTCCGAGAGCTCTAGCGGGACAGACCAGCTTCTTCTACGTTGGCGTTAAGGTGGTGGTTCTATACTGTAAACTGTAGCATCACTGACACCTACCGGTCGGAAGATCATGGCAAGTGCGTATCAATAAACATTCGATAACGTCACATTGACTGAAGGATAACCGTTTAATAGCAACACATTATACAGTCTTAATCATCGAACTAAACATTCTGCAAGACAAGTGCTACGCGAACATTTCCCTTTTTAAAAGGCATATTTAGTCATCTCAGTCTCTACTTCGACATGATCACGTTTGTCATAATAACAGAGTCCTGTGCCTCTCATTTGGCACGTGTGGAGGGTGGCAGGTGTCCACCGAATAAGCCGCGATTTGACTTCCCTCCGTGGAAATCAATAGTCCCCTGTTTTAGCCGAGGAAACAAACAAGGCCCGGCAGACAGTGGTTGCACTGTTCTCGCCAATCAGCCTCCGCCTCGGCCCATCCTGTTTACACAGCCCCGGGTCGCGTTCATCTGGGCACACAACGTTCTAATACGTTTTGCCAATGAAAAAACACCAACATATATTAGCATTACTTACTGGATCTTACCCAGTGTTTTTTTTTACTTGGAAGGGGTATGTGGTGAGTTAATTATATAAATATATAATCTGCTTTGAGTCCCTGAGTTGTTGTAAAGGCACTGTATTAAAGGACATCCATTATTAGAATTATGTTTGGTGTCCTCTGAGTTAGTCATGGATCCAAATCACAAATCTATATACATGAAAGGAGTCAGTTTATGATCAATAGTTTGCGTTGAGTGTCTATCAGTTCATTGGCGCAGCTCCTTCCTCAGCTGGACCCTCGTGAACAAGCAGGTCCACTTCATTGTCAGGATGACTTTGCAGTACCACTGGGCACCAGCAGAGGGCAGTGTCACATAGGCCTCCCTCTCTTCCTTTTGACAACGATCTCCCCAGCTTCAACCTGCTACAAGCACAGAGAAGGTTAGACACATGCCAGAAAATGCATATATCGTGTATATTTAAAAACTTAAACTTGTAATTAATATAAGTCTGTTCCCGGATTCTGCCGACCCAGTTACCTTGAAATGGTGAGGCAGCCGTGTCATGAAATCACAGAACAGTTAGAGAACTTGGACACTCCCAGTTCAGTAGTACAGGGTGTTCAGTATGACATGCCACAGGAAAACAGTATGCAAACATTTTGGAAAACTGTGCCCTTATTGGGCAATTCACCAGCTTCACCTTAAACAGTGTATCCTGTTTTCAAGCCTAATTGAATGCATGCCAAAACCAAACACTGTGTTCAAAACGTATTAACAGTAAAGAAACTACAGAATGTTGACCCTTGACAGTAAATATAACCTGATAAAGGAACAGTGATGTATCGATATTGACCTATCTTTTAAACCAAGAATGTTTTTTTACAAACACCTGAGGAAATAAAATTGCTGTATAAACTAGAATTGAAATCTAAATTCTGAAGTAAACATTTCCTGTATCAGAAAACCATAAACAAATATTTGGCATTTTTGGCATCACTGAATTGCATAATAAAGTTCTTTCCTACAAAGGAATATGGGACTTGACATGAAGTTCATCAGAAAACAGTGCCACAGTAGGTTCACATTACATTTTGCCTTTTACGCGTGACCCGGAAGAAATCCTCCATGTGGGTTTGTCGGGTTTGTCTCTCGGCCTTCTGGTCCTCCCTCTCCTTCCTCCTGCGCTCACGTATCTCACGGAACTTTGCCATTCGGCTGCGTATCCGCTGCTCCCTACATGATGCACGCACGCACACGCACACGCACACGCGCACGCGCACACGCACACGCACACACACACACACACACACACACACTTTAGGACACAACAAGCCAGGAGTTTGTGGAAATCCCGGGTTTGCATGCATGAGGAAGAGAGATGAATAAGACGTGGTTGAACACCCCTGGTCCAGACAGTACAGGACATAGAGTTCTCTGCATGATGATGGATCCAGATACCTCACATGGTACAAACTGTCCCGTACTGCAGCTGTTAGCTCCAAATGAGTCAAATTCACCAACAGTAGTTCAGGAAATTGTCCTACTTTTTGTTTTAAATTGGCCCGTCTCTCCTTTGGTTCTGACTTACTTGACATGTTTCTCATGGCAAAGAAACTGGACCAGTGCCTCCTCATCTGGCTCAGTCCACACAAGCTCGGAGGGCTCGGTCCGTGGGGCAACCAAAAATAGCTTGCGGGCGTCCTGGTACCGCCAGAACATTGGGACAGGGTGGGTCTACGGAGGACAGGACGGTTCTGGCCTGTTAGTCTAATTAGACAGAACCGGATATAGCGAACAGTAGCAGGTGACACCGTAGGTGAAAAAATCAATACATTTATTAAATTATTTCATAATAATTTCAATGAATTAACAAATGATATATTTCCTTCACCAAACCTGCAACACGCATGCATTCTGATTCCCTCTCTTTAAACGGTGGCCACTGGAGTATCTGTAGCCTCGCCGTTGGCTTCTCTGACCTCTCTCAATAACAAGGGGGTTTTCTCCGGCAGAACTGCTGCTCAGTGGATATTTTCGTTTGTTTTTATGGCACCATTCTCTGTAAACTTAACAGACTAGTGCACGAAAATACCAGGAAGTCAGCTGCTTCTGAGATGCTGGAACCACCACATCTAGCACCAACAATAATCACACAGCCTAAGTGTCTTCCCCATTCTGAGTCTAACAACAACAAAACCTCTTGTCCATGTCTGCATGTTTATGTACTGAGTTGCTGCCTCGTGATTCGCTGTTTGGCGGTAAGACATCAGCATATTCCTAGCCAAGCACTAAAACCTGGAGGGCAATTTAATTTTAGTAATAGGATCACTTTCAGGACGGGAGCATGTACCTTTCTGTTGATGTTCAGTACTATGTTCTCTATGGTCCGGTGCTTTTGGATCAGAGTTAAAGCTTTCTTGGGGCCAAATCCAGCTATCTTATCACAGTAGTCGCAGCCCAACAAGATACACAGGTCCACAAACTGACAGGATGAAGGAGGACAGAGAGCAGGGCTGTTAGCCAGTGTGAGCACTAGGAGAATTCTATCATACTTTCAAGTACAGTTGGCTTATATATATATATATATATATACTTACTATGAACCTGTAATGAAGGCCAATGTCTCATATATTACACGTTTTGAGTAGATGGCGGCTTACCTCTTCATGTGTAACTTTCAAAATGTCAAGCAGCTTGGGTAGAGAGTATTCAATGACCTTGCTGTGAAGGGAGGACGCATTTGATTTAGGCAACTTGTCGATTAAGTCCATATCTGTGAGGTATTTGTGTGTAACGCAATACTTGGCTAAAAAGATGCACACTCACTTGTCCTTCTTGGCGTTGAGCTGGCGTATCAGGACGTTGCTGCCGAACGTCAGAGTGTCCATGTCTTCGGACGCCACGGCATCTACTTTGCCCTGTTTCACCAGGTGGGCACATAGAGCCTCGCCGTCTCCTGGAGCCTGATGAGGGAAAGTGACGGTTTGAGGGAATTAGCGTGTTTTCAAATCAATGCGGTATGTTTAGGCTAGCATGCAACTCCAGACTGACTTGGACAATGGGCACCCCCATTAACTTCAAGAGCTGGAGACAATCTTGGGTCTGAGTGGACACTGCAGAGAGAGGTCAAAGATCAAACACAGCAAGATTGGAAAAAAAAATAGTGCTAAAATCCTATTAATTTAGTGCTAACTATGACCGGCTCAGTAGCAAAGCATACTTTGTGGTGAATATGCTGACAAACATTTTATTTATACAGTGTATTCCCTTAATGAAATCAAATAAAAACAAATGCACAGGAACAAACCCGTGTTGGTTCCACATTTAAAAAAAGGTTAAAGAGGGGTTATTTCGCTAAGTCAGCAGGGTATATGGTTTCATTTGGACAGTGTCACCACAGAGGTTTTGAAGCCGGGGGGACAACCAAATCAGACTCCCAAGAACACTTGTGAATCAGACTCAGTGAAGTCAAAAGAGGAAGTGAAAATATTTTCCATAGCGGTTCATTGTCTCTAAAACTTCAAAGTCACATAACTACAACCAACTGAAAGTAAAAATAAATAAAACAATTTCAAAGAGCATTTGATTGGATGGTCGGTACATGTTCAGACATGATATAAGTGCTAGACTTGATCTCTTTTGAAAAAGCATTTTCTGTTGTATTTGATGTGATGTGTCATAAATATCGATGTGCAGCAACCTTTTCCCAATCCTACTGATGAAATCAGTAGTATAGTCCTACATTTATTTCCCAGTTTGTTTAGTTTCTTTTCCTGTGATATTTCAACATTACATTTTAAATACACCCAAAAAAGTTGACCTATTAAGAATTTGATTAGTCATCTTCCTGAAACAAGGGATGACTCAAGTCTTTGCAAAGCAGGGAATCAGATTCAGTTCAGTCCTCAAAGAGTGACTCAGATCGTTATTTAATTCAGGTTGAGCTGAATTGCCCCGGGAACAGATTCCATTCTAAAGGTCATGTTGCCACAGAAATGAACCAATAAGGCAAGCCACGTTTGCGTGACCTGTTAGTCTGTGAACTCAAAGAGCTAACAAAAGTAACGTTGCCAACTCCTCAAACCAGGCATGTAGGCCATCCCTGAGACATCCCCTGACTGTGTTTCCATTGGTTCCCTCACCGTTTCCTGAGCTACACCAGCTCCAGCCTGCGGCGCGCGCCCTCTTCTCCAGCTGGAAGGAAACAAGGAACTAGATTCAGAGTATCCGTAATGATGAGGGTAACATGGGGTGGTGTCAAAATGGCCACCCTGTTCCTCAAACAGCCCACTGCTCTACTTGTTGGGGTTTCCTGTGAGACAGTTTTGGCGATTGCCTCTGTTTTCACTGTAAGCGTCCCTCACCACAGCTCTCTTCTCCGCTGGAGGCTTCCCATCGAACACAAACACCGGCTTGATGTCATGCTCCAGGAAGGTTAGCGTGCGAAAAAACACGCCTGTCAACGGACTAGAGCGAGAGGGAAAATGGGTCAGAAACAGGGCCTTGACTTGGTCACATTTGTCGAGCTCAGACCGACCCCACAACCACAGACACACACGCTCCATTCGTCCAAAGTTAGTCCCTGTTCCTTAACATCCGCTTGCTTTGATCACTGAAACACAGAAATCCAATCGTGCTTAGTAAATGCAGACATTGCAATCATTTCAATTACCTCAAGGTGGAAGAGAACGACCAGAACACATTCACCACATGCTTTAACCCATCCTAGGACCTGCCTGAAATCCATGCTGATGAAAGAAGCCAAGCGGGACCAGAAGGTCCAAGTTCTAACCAACCACTGCATTAAGATGTTCAGTGAGTTAAATCGCAGCTTACCCCAGGTGCTGAAGATCAGGAACGGCTGTGCGGAACTGGTTCAGAACTATGGAGGTGTCCAAAGCGATCACCTTCCCTAAAACATACACAACCAGTTGGGGATAACAGTGATGCCTTGGGCCTTGCACTCCGCTGCTCCACAACATTATACATGCTAGGGTGAGATTCAGGATGTAGTTTGGGACTGCAGTCTGACTAAAAGCGGTGGTATATTTAAGCAACAAGGGACCGGAGATTGTGGCATATCGCCAGTATACCTGGAGCTGTTCTTAGACATGACCCAACATGAAGCGCCTGGACACAGTGCTTTGCCATGTTGTATCGGCAATATACCACAAACCCCTGAGAATACTTATTGGGATTATAGACTGTTTACCAACACAGTAACATCAGTAAAATGTGCTGTGATGCAATACACATGGCATGCAGTCTCCATGGCTGCAGTCTCATATTCCATAGGCTAATCGAGATTCAGGATTGAAGGTAACCAGTTAATAACAGATTTTACCAACCCGGTGGTTTGAACTCAGAATGCTGATTGGCTGTGGATTATAAAGTCGTATACCAAGGACATGACGCCACTGTAATTGCATTGGTACAAGGATTATAATATATTAAGCCACTGCAAAGATTCGTGGTATATGCAGAGGTGTAAAATGTGTTTGTCTCATCAGTTTTGGGAAGTTCCTGAGGAATAACTAAAAGACCAGGTAAACAGAGTTCATAACTAGACAGTGACCTTAATTGATCATTTGTACTCTATTTATTTGATCAACGGTAAGTTTTGAACTCCCTTTACCTGGTTACTTAGATCTTATTTGGATGCTTCCCTAAAGTGGTGAACACAGCCGAACCCAGTGGAGTAATTTTGCTTTGCATTTTTTACTCCTCTGGCCGTGTATGGCCAATGTACCACTGCTAAAGGTTGTATGTAGGCACTCCGCATCTCGTCGTACTAGGAACTACCCTTTACCGTAGTACATTTGTCATTTAGCCAACCACATCCACTGGTTTATTATTATAATAGCGTTATTGTACTTCATTATTTGTAGTAAACGCGCTAAAAGGTACGTGCCCTGTGGCTAATAAAGCCAACCAGCAAAATGCTAGGTAAGCGGGCAAACTTACCCGTGTAATCACAGATATCTTTATACGAAACAGCACCAGGTGCGTCGGTGCGAATCAAATCGGCCAGTTTTATAATACCCATTGTACTCGTCTGACTGTCGATTCTAAAGCCAAAAATCTAGTTAACCAACACCGAGACGTTCACAATCAGCTGTAATGATTCCGAACCCGGAAACGAGTGGCAGTGTTGTTTATACACGAACCTACCAAAAGAGGGCTGTACGGATGGAAAAAAGCAGTCCATTGATCTTACTTTCATAGCTCTCAAATTATTACAGTGACATACTGCCAACAATGGATTTATATTTTAATATACATAGCAAATAAATAAAATCACAAAATAAAGAGCAATAGTGGCATAGGATGGTCCTTATTCTGGAGAACATACTGCTCTTCCAGGAAAACAAACTCTTCCATAACATTCCAGTCCAACAAAGCATGAAATGCCTGAAAAAATATATTAATAACTGCTAGAAAATCACAAGACTCTGCTAAAAAAGCTAACTTAGAGTGAGATCAGCAACTGATTTAGACAATCACATTAAATCAAATATCACATTGTACATACATACCTCTCTATTTACACATTCGCATTATTTCAGAAAAATATGACTCCATAAGTAATTTCTTTCCAATGCACACAGCAATTACATAATACTAACAGTGCCACTGATGTCAGAGGGTCATAAATTGAACATTTGGGATGTTTACATATGTCGCATAAACATTTCATAAATTGAACAAAATGGGGCTTCTTTATTCATACAAAACTCTTGTTTTGTTGAAAAGAATGTGTTGCATCAAACAGAACACACAGAATAAAAAAACACTTGACACGTGATTTGTTTCTCCCCCCCATTCAAAACATAGAAATTTAGATACTTTAAAAATGAGATAATTCTGGTTTGCGAAAGTTATGGTGGGATTAGGACATTCTGGACAAATGAAATGGCCACTAGACAGAAATGATCTGAACAGTTTGTCGATTGAAGCTGGAGGAACGCGAATTTAACGACGGAACCAGATCCAGGTGTTGATGAGCCAGAACGCCACCGTGGCAGAGTAGAGGATCACTTCCCGCTTAGAGCGCTCCTTGTTCTCCTCCTCAAGTAGCAGAAGACGGCGGTTCAGCTTCACAATCTGAATGAGACAGTGAGCATTTTTTATTATTTCAGCTTCCTGAACTGATGGTTCCTGGTGGGGACTTCCATTCCTTAGAGTTTCACTTCCATGTGGACTCGGGATTGTCATTGAAATTTCCTGAAGTGTTGTGGATTTGACTTAATTTCTTCCGTTCATAAATGTATACATTACATACTTGTGTTAGGACAGTAGTAGTCAGGAATTCAAAATATAAATATTTTAAAGAAGAGAATGATGTCAAACCAGGGTACCAGAGCCAGCCCTAGGCATAATCAACATAGGCGGTTATTTAGGGCCCCTAACTGTTAGGGGCCCCGGACTCCTAGTGAGCTCCGTGGCCCCAAAATCCAGTTTTGCTTAGGGCCACCAAAAGGCCAGGGCCGGCACTGCAGGGTATAATGCCATGACTACCTGTCGCCGTAGTGACGAGGCGTCCACTAATCCTGAATCATCAGGGGTCATGTCCAGATCGACAGCCAAGTGAGCAGCCCTACAGGAAAAGGACACAATGATATCACTTTCAAAACACACAGTACATACAGTACAAATGACATCAACTTACATGACAACATTCCATTTAATAAATTAGACTGTTACACAGGAAACATATCCCCGCAGGAGACCAACACATATTCCACACTGGAGGACTGCATTTTCAGTTTCATTTCTAACACACTGTCCAATCAGCTTCCACGCACACTGATGACGGGCAAAGACCTAAACGGTCGACGGAACGGCTGTTGGATGATCTCCCAGAGAACGACTGATTTCACAACAGCAAACAGATTAGGGAAATCTGTTTCCAATAGCTATGCGCTAATCACACTGCAATGGAGCTTACTCAGACCGGAATGAGACAAACCCAGCGGACCTTTCTCTCACCCCGGCTGAGGGTCAACGCCCATTGGGATGGGCACACGCAAAACCCCGCCCCCACTCAATACAAACAGCAACGTTACACCTTCCAATACAGAGAATGTGCAACTGACCATTTCTAGGCGAGGGCGTGGAACCGGGGCGGAACCGGAGATTCGTTGCGTGCGTCTCACCTGCGGCGGTGGTCCACCTCCATGACATCTAGGACCTGCTGGTAGGCCCGGCGCGTGGTGCACTGGATGTAGGAGAGGACGCCGGTGGCGCTGCACTGCAGAGCCAATGCATCCTCGGGAGGACAGAGCGGCGGACAGGCTCGAAGGGGCGGGGCCACGGGCGACGGGGTCACACTGAGACAAGGAGGGAGGGCATTTCATAGTCTCTTGTGTGACTCATCTCGGCAACCCAGAACCATATCTGGCCATCTACTCAGATGTTCCAGAGGGTGTACCGTAGAGAGAGAGGGGAACAACAAGAGAACCTTCTCTTGAAGCCTCATACTGGTCTATGGGCCAAGTAGCCCCTCCCCTTCCAGATTATAGGTGTGGGTAAGCTCCAGAAATATCACTTGGTTCTGGGTGACAAGAAAAGGCATCACATAACAGCAAAGGAATCTAAACACCATAGGCTCCTCCTTCTCATCGCTCCCACAGCCGGGCTGATTCTTACCTCATGCTGCTGGCTGGGCCACACTGGCGAATAAGTGAGTTATCACTCACAGTTCGTTCCCTTCTTGACCGCGACTGAGAGTGGACCTGTGGACAGTGGAATATGTTACCAATGCATCTTAGCCCAAGATTGCAGACTGAACTTAATCAAAAGCATAATTTCAAAAGATCATTCTGAAACATGGGAGCCTGGTTAGCGTGCTCCAGACTGTATTTTGCCAAGACATTAGCCTAGCGCTAACAGCATAATACCGCTGACCATAACTCACCGCTTGGTTGCCATACGGCTGTGGTGAGGGGGCCGTGTCTGTCTCCAGGGAGTCCAGGGGCTGTTCGGTGAGGGTGAGGACGCGAGGCGGAGCCTTCATGTCCAGCAGGTCCACGGGAGGAGTGGACTGGATCAGGTCCAGGTCTCTGGGCCGGGAGTAACGGTCCCCAACTTCGTCCCCTGGAGACAGTGGGAGGGGAAAAGCGATGTGCAGAATCGAAGGCGACTGATTATAACATGGTAAGATCAACAGAACATGGCAATACGACTCACCAACATACACACAGGTTTCTCCATGTCTTTTTAAGAATGTGAGCCTGCTGAGAAAAACACTGGCCATTGCTCACCTGCTATAACAATCCTCTCTGGCACCTGCATCATGTGAGGGCCGGGGGGCGGCTGGGAAATAAGGACGTGTTGGTTTTCGGGGGCCACTTTGAGTGTGTCAGGGATGCGCATTCGCTGGCTTATGCCCTCGGTGTACTCCAGCTCATAGTGGATCCGATTCATCTCGGCCTCCGAAGAAGAAGAGGGGAAGGTTGTCCCACTCATCCGGCCTTATAATAACAACAGACGTCTCAGGTATTAAATCAAATCTATACAATGGCTTTTACAGTCTGGCTTGAAAAGGGCACTAAATGTACATAATGAAGCCTAATTTCTCTGATTAGTCCATAACAACCTAAAGGAACACGGTCCAATTTGCACTAATTGGCTCAGACGCGTTGGTCAGACTGGCAGAGGGCCAATCTGGATTTCTTGACCTGACTGTGCACATGAGGACGAGCAATGAATGAGAGGAAAGCCCTGTAGCTAGCTAGTTCATGAGACGTTAATGATTTATGCAAGGCTGATATAATCATAATAACATAAGTTATTGGAAAACCAATTATACTACGATATAATTCAAACAAAAATAATGTAGTCTGTGTAGGTAGGCAGCTACCGGAGCTACTGTATCCTTAAATAGGTTAGCTATCACGCGTTTGCAAACTAAAGCAAAACGGGCGTTCAGTATTAGGGTAAGTGAAAATGTACCGAAGAGAAACAAAATGATTTTCTTCTATCACGTACTGCACATGCCAACAATTATCGTTGCAAGGATATTCTACTGTTTTGACGTTAAAGCTAGCTAGTAACAGCTTCATGCCGTTCATAAGTAACATACCCGTATGTTGTACAGCTTCCGTGAACTCCAGATTCGTATAGCTACTGTACTAGCTCAATGATATATGCCGGGGACAGTCATACAGTGTCAGAATGTTAGGTAGCTTCGTTTATTAATCGTAGTACTGGTAAACTAACCGCATCGTGCTAGCTCGCATTTTGACATTGCAGTAGGTGACGGAAAAGACGCGTGTGCGGTTAACAACATTAGAAACAAAAACATGAGAATTCTGACCACCTTCGAAATAATAGTCTCACATTGAAACCGACCCAAACCTTGGGATTTAAGCCTAATAGGGGACTTTTATTTTCATTGGGAGTCGCGGATTCGACTAACGTTTCTCGCCTGCTCTCGTCCAGATAATGGAACGGTTTGTGTAAAATGACCAGCGGTGCATTTGAACCAAGTACGATATATTTCCTAAATGAAACGTGTGTGCGTCCTAGGCTGTCTAACGGGAATTTATGGTTGTGAAATATACAACACCGTAAAAATGTACAAAAAGCTAGTTTCTGTTAATGTTGTACACACATTTGTTTACGCCCATCAATGTTAGTGGCCAGTTTTCCTTTGTCAAGATGGTCCACTACAACCATAGCAACACTGGATGTCCACTCACGTATTTATCTGCGTGATCACGGAGCCCAACCACCCGGACCACGGATCAAACTATGGTACTGCACAACCAAAGGTTCAGCAAATACTGTGCAGAAGCTCATCCCACCAGGCTTTTGAACCCACTCTGGTGTGGCAACCGATTTCAGTGTGCAAATGCCCGTCTTCGATGGCCCCTTCATGCTGAAGCAAGCACTTTACGGATGAATCCAGGGCAGTAAACGGCAGATGGCAGACAACGTACACAAAACGATTACATGGTATCAAAATAATATAGGCAAGCGGTCAAAAAAGTTGTAATTGTGTTTATGGCTGAAATATTTCAGTTCGGCAATAAGGTTGAATAATGAAGATACGCTATTATGAAATTCAAAATATCAGTTCAATTTCTCCAGATATTTTTCAGAACCATCCTTAGACTCCGACAGTGTTATGCTGTCTCACACGTCCATGTTGTTTCTCCATTAACATCTATCATCTCACTTGAACTGACATTTTAATATTTACCATTATCTACCACTTTGTCTGTGCTTTTTATATTCTTTAGAAAGAACGTGATATTATGTCATACACATCCTCTCTACACACTCATTAAGCATTTCTTTCTCCAGACCTTCTCACAGCTTTCCATCTATCTCTCTAGGTAACCTGAATTCCTTCAGGCCTACAACTAGGCGTCGATCTTGCTCAGCCTGGTTTTATCTCGTTTTCTTTATCTCCTTCCAGATGTTCTACATTTCATTGTCCCAGCTGATCTATCCACAGCTGCTCAACAAATGTTAGACTAGCAGACACCCTTATCCATATTGAATGACAGTTGAGAGTGGATTTTTCATAGAGGCCCCTGTGGGAATATAACACACAACCCTGGCTTTACAGTAATATTGTCTAATGCTTTTCCTCACATTTCTCTTGACTCCATTAATCTGTTTTCCTTTTACGTTACTTTTTCCAATAATCTCCATTAGCACTCAAACAGCATATTTTTGGGGTGGGGGGCTCTTTTGTTCTAGCAGAGTTTCTCTCTCATATCTCCATGGTTATCGACTCCCAGAGCTGTTCTTTGTGTATTTCCCTGTCCCCTCTTTTCTTCCAACACTCGTTTAATTTTTCTGTCCTCCTCCGATATCCTCCCTTTCCACTACCATTCCCCCTGGGTATTTTTCAGTTCCTCCAGCATCATGCTCTTGATCTCACCCTGTTTCTACAGTGGGGAGAACAAGTATTTGATACACTGCTGATTTTGCAGGTTTTCCTACTTACAAAGCATGTAGAGGTCTGTAATTTACCATAGATACACTTCAACTGTGAGAGTCGAAATCTAAAACAAAAATCCAGAAAATCACATTGTATGATTTTTAAATAATTAATTAGCATTTTATTGCATGACATACGTATTTGATCACCTACCAACCAGTAAGAATTCCAGCTCTCACAGACCTGTTAGTTTTTCTTTAAGAAGCCCTCCTGTTCTCCACTCATTACCTGTATTAACTGCAACAGTTTGAACTCGTTACCTGTATAAAAGACACCTGGCCACACACTCAATCAAACAGACTCCAACCTCTCCCCAATGGCCAAGAGCAGAGAGCTGTGTTAATACATCAGGGATAAAACTGTAGACCTGCACAAGGCTTGGATGGGCTACAAGACAATAGGCAAGCAGCTTGGTGAGAAGTCAACTACTGTTGGCGCAATTATTAGAAAATGGAAGAAGTTCAAGATGATGGTCAATCTCCCTCGGTCTGGGGCTCGAATCAAGATCTCACCTTGTGGGACAACAATGATCATGAGGAAGGTGAGGGATCTGCCCAGAACTACACAGCAGGACCTGGTCAATGACCTGAAGAGAGCTGGGACCAGAGTCTCAAAGAACACCATTAGTAACACACTACGCCGTCATGGATTAAAATCCTGCAGCACACGCAAGTTCCCCCTGCTCAAGCCAATGCATGTCCAGGCCCGTCTGAAGTTTGCCAATGACCATCTGGATGATCCAGAGGAGGAATGGGAGAAGGTCATGTGGTCTGATGAGACAAAAATTTAGCTTTTTGGTCTAAACTCCACTCGCTGTGTTTGGAGGAATAAGGATGAGTACAACCCCAAGGACACCACCCCAACCGTGAAGCATGGAGGTGGAAACATTTTTGTTTTAGATTCCGTCTCTCACAGTTCAAGTATACCTATGATAAAAATTACAAACCTCTACATGCTTTGTAAGTAGGAAAACCTGCAAAATCAGCAGTGTATCAAATACTTGTTCTACCCACTGTATATATTTTTTAACCCACAAATCTCTACACACTGTTTGTGCCTTGAGCAGAACTTCATAGTCCTCACCAGCCCCCTGCCTCTTCCCTCTCCATCCTCCTACCGCTCGGGTTATTTCCTGATCACCTGCTAACCTAGCAGAACATACATTATTAACCGTTACACCTGTAAATCGCTCTGGATGGGAGCGTCGGCTACATTGCTAAAATGTGAACGTATAGTGTAAAACACGACTCTTCAACCCCATCCTGTCCGCAGCCCAGCCTTTGTCCTCACGCTACTCCAAGTTTTCTCAATGCTTTAACTCTCAAATGCCCACGATTAGAATATCTGTGAGTCCTATTCTTTTCGGAATACTGAACAGATACAACCCTGAAAACCGTCAAATTAGCTGTCAGAACCTGGCTACTGTGAGGAAAGTCTGGGCTGATGTCATGCTTTCGTGACCAGTACCTTATTTAATTGTGAATCTTTGTGCAGCAGTCAAACAGCATCGTGTTCATTTCATTTGCAGGCACACAGACCAACCACCTAAACCCACCACAAGCAGACGGAGTGAAACAACCGTCGATTCGTCAAATATTAAATATCTCTGAATGTACAATTCCGGTATTAGTACGCATTGTGATCCCCACTGGGTGCAGCTAAGGCCAATGTTTTTGTACGTCGCGGAAAGTCCCAGATTAAAAAAAAGTTTTAATCATGTTTTGAGGATATATGTAGATTACAATTACATTGCTCAAACGTTTTTTATTTTTTGTTCTTATGGATGAGGCAGTTGGCGTAATCCCATGTGGCAAGTACGTAATAACATGGCTAGGTATTATTACTTCAAAAGTAAAACATGTATGAAGTCACTGCACTTTCTCAGTTATTGTTTGAACTGATAATTTCAACAACACATGCATCTTTACAGAAAACACTGATAGCAGTAAATGGGACTGAAGAGCATGTTTAACTTGGGTTTAACATCCTGTTCAGCCAGAAACTGCGGTTGATTAAAAGGTCAAAGTTTCCACTCAAGGAAACTCAGGATTATCAGCCATTTGTCAGTCTTTTTCCCAAAGCGCTTTCTCCATCATAAAAAGGTCATTAGACAACAGTCCATTTTACAAACTCGCTGACAATCACGTCCGCAAGGTGCACTAAATTAAGATTGTCTCATGCGCCAGGGAAATTGCACTTGCTTGTGATCTGGCTGCCCTTTCCCAAAACTCTCGCTCTCCTTGCCAGCGCCTTTGTGCCGTCAAACCCAGAGAGCCTGTAACTGTGACATCAGTGAGCCAAACACTTGTGTAAAAAGGGGTGCAAATACTATACTAATTATGTACAAGCTCAATGCATGCAGGCTTTGAGATAAAAGTGCTGAGCTCAGGAACACCAGTCATCCTGGGCCTGCAAAAACCTAAACAAAAATTGTGAAGATTATTTTATACACTATTGTAACCTAACAATCATATTACCCCTGTATGTTAAATGTAAAAGAAACCAATTCCAGAAATGGAGATAAGGAAAAACATTACTTTGAGATATGTCCCTGTTATTTTGGGTGTTGCAATCAACTCACATTCTGTGATTTTTACATCAAAGTAACATTTTGATTCAATGCACATATCAAAGGCAACCAGCTTCAGTGGAATTGTCAACTATCTCACAAGCAATTTTTTTATTTGTTTGGTTTGAATTTAGATTGAACTGAAATCACTTCTATGCATAACTCATCACCATAACCACAGTCCATTTGAAAATGGTCAACATGAAAATCTCTGTCACAGCATTGCGGCTTTCATGCATGGTAGTCATCTCTGTCACCATGTCCCGACTATCATGCATGGTAGTCATCTCTGTCACTATGTTGCGACTATCATGCATGGTAGTAATCTCCGTCACCATGTTGCTACTATCATGCATGGTAGTCATCTCCGTCACCATGTTGCTACTATCATGAATGGTAGTCATCTCTGTCACCATGTTGCTAATATCATGAATGGTAGTCATCTCCGTCACCATGTTGCTAATATCATGCATGGTAGTCATCTCCGTCACCATGTTGC
>JACXGJ010012917.1:0-17142 GCA_016801105.1 Esox niger
TATATATATATATATATATATATATATATATATATATATATATATATATATATATATATATATATATATATATATATATATATATATATATATATATATATATATATATATATATATGTTTAGTTGGCAATATGTTTTGACTGTACAGCACTTTGGTCGACATAAGTTGTATTTAAATGTGCTTTATAGATAAATGTGACTTTACTTAAATTAAATGATAAGTTATATAAATGATGTAACTTATTTTTCAACTGTATTGAAATCATACTGAACCATGACTTTTGCATTCTGTTACACTCCTATTAGAAAGCTATCATTAACTCTTGAACAGGCTTAGTATTTCAGTGATTGGAAGCTGGGATGAGTGCTGCGTTCGTTGTGATTGGGATCTGGAGGATCTTGGGATCTGGAGGCTATATGTTATCCTGGTGATGTGGCCGCAAGTGTAACCGCAAGTCTCCTCTCCGACGTCCTCTTTACTTTTCTTATGATCATGGCATTTTCCACAATCACAAATAGTATTCTGATATCCACCGACGAAAATAGGCCAGATTGGTTGCTTAGCCTATCTTCACATATCTTATTGAGGTTAAAGTTCACGCTCACCTCAATGACATCACTGTCGAAGAACAGAAGCTTTGTATGGTTGCTATAGGAAATAGTTTGCTAGCACCTGTTTGAAATCAGGCAATTCTGCCAGCAGTATTTTTTGTCAGTATTCAGGTAAAAAAATATTGATGCTACCGCGCCAGACTGCTGAATGTAGTTTGCGTTTTTTTTTTTGTCGTTTTCTGCTTGCAATGCAGCTTTTCAAAAGCAATACGAACCCTTTCCATTCATGAATTTGTACAATGCTAATTACAGACCGGGAGATAGCTGAATAATGGATTGTTTGTGCCATCTGGAATATCTCCTCCTAAGTGAACTTTGATTAAAATATTAATTCTGGACAAACTATCCATTTAAGTGATTCCAAAGAAGATAATAAATGCACAATATTGATTTCAGTTTTGTTTGTGCATTGAGACAAATCTGTGATTTTGGAAGCAATGTAATGTTCATAACACTGGAATGGACCATGTCTACAACATCCAAACTCCTTTGCTTTAGGGTGAATAGATCTGGTAGTAGTAATGCAGAGGAACTTGACACGTCAGGGCATCAGTCAGTCATTCACATTAACACACACAGCACAAAAACACACAGTGCACTCAGTCAGTTCTGAATACAGCAGCTGGCCTAGTTGGGGGGGGGGGGGGGTGCCCCACTCACTCCCCTCCTCAAGCTGAATGTTCATCTTTCTTGCACTGTTGGTCCAATAAAAACCATAATCATGGTAGCATTATTTTCATTGTTGGGGTTAGGGGCTTTGTTTCATTGTCCTTATTATGGAATACTGTCATTTGTTTTTAATAACACGTAAACAGTTTTAATTAAACCTAATATAATGTCTCACAGACCTCTCGTCCTGCTCTGGCTCAACTACTGGCCCTATTTTAGCCAGGATGCTAAAATGAAAAATAATGGAGAAAAAACTGTGACGTAATCGGGGCACGTGACGTCACCGTGGCTCTCAGCATCATTCTTCGCGGTACCCAAACGAAAGGCTACATCTCGCATAAAAATATGTATATAGCCACATCGGTGATCACAATGTTAAAAACTTTTACAAATCTATTATGTAGCACAAAAAAAGACAAAGATTCTATTCTGCGTGGTAGTTTTGCCCGGATGGTAGGTCAGTGCGACGCGAAATGTTATATGGACAGACTTCCAGAAATGGTTACCAATTACAAACACTTAAACTCTGACCTGCAGAAGACGTGTAGGTCGAAATAAATCTATGAAATAAAAGAGTCATTCTGAACCAGGAGCTATAAAGGGCAGGGGCAGAACAGAGGTAGAATTTCAGAGCCCACCGCATCGGCTCCGCCGCTTTGTCAGATGAGCTGCAACTGCTGCACCCATTTTAACACAGCAGAGCTAAATATAGAAGGCACTTTTCCCGCACGTTGCCTGACTGTTAACCGATATTTCTCCAGCAGGACGCTGATTGAAAATCTTTTCATTCATTCCAAAAACACGCAATGATTTTTGGCTTTTTGACCAGCCAATTTCGCGGTTTGGATCAAAACGTAATTTAATTAATTAACGAAATCAGCGAATTGATTATCATAAACAGGCTCTTTGCTTAAGGTAATTCAAAAAAGAACAACGCACTATGAATAACAACACAAAGGCAAAGCCTGGTGATGTTGGTTGCGTTACCTTTGTGTACAGCTCCGACGCTGCCATACTGGAAGAGCTGTCGTGTCCTTTTTCCATGAATCTCAGCAGTTAGAATTAAACATCAGCAGTAGCTTGGTAGCACGTCTGTATAAGAATCGAATATGCGTTTTCCTCGCAGTGAAAACATAAAATGGCACGAGGTTCAGGTTACTCTCCTCAGGGTACAACACCTTCTACCACCATGATACCTGAAAACCTCGATATTTTGGCGTCTCTCTGAGCATTCTGGGTATGATGGATAAAATGATTCAGTGTAACGCGGCTGTTGCTATGGGTTCAGAAGCACAAGTAAACTGCGCCCCCCTGTGGCCCAGAGACGAAATTGCTTTAGTTATACAGTATGGACGCGTGGTCTTATATTTTTATATGGATGCATGGTCATCTAATAAAAAACATTTAACAGAACGTAGTACAAATATGAAGTGCACATACAAGGGTACATAGAGTTAACACATAGACAATGGTTTTACTAGTTTTTTTTTTTTCATTTGTCAAAGCGCTTAATTGTAAGCAATACTTTTTATTCTTGCAAAGAAAAACATATATGCCAATTTTATGGATGAGAATCCTGCGAGAAATATAAACAGGATGACAATAAACATTAAATTAAACTTCATATCAGTTGGAATAAAATAAAAAAGAATATCAGAGTCTTTTAAATGCAAAGCAAAATGTACTTCCCTTAAAATTAAGTTATCTTAATAAGTCCACAATCTTCTGCCTTGAGAACCTGCCCAAAATAAATGGTCCAGAGTTACAGCAACAAAATATTTTTTTTTATCAACAGCAGTTTCAAATCTGTGAACTACAATGTGTGTGCAGTGTAGATACTGGCAATGAGGATATATGATATAGAATCTCGTTACGTTTACACATATTCTCCCAACCGTAACTCTACTTCTAGACCCCAATCACCCAAATTCTGAACACCGGTTTCACATCAAACCAATCCCCAGTTCCTATATATCTCTCCCCAGCAATGCACATTTTGTGAAGTATTATATTTTGCCTTTACTAACCAAGTCTGTAGACGTCTAGGCCTACCTGCCTGCCTCTTGATACCTTCGACCACCTACCTGATAACTGGTGTTCCCTACCTCTTGACTGGCCTCTGGATTTCTAATGTAGCCTTCTGACTGGTCTCGTTCCCTTTCTACCAGACTACCTGTTCCCGTCCTGGGTCTATCCATTGATATATTTAACAAAAAACTGTTGCCCCCTGCGCTTGGATTACCTTTGTGTGTTCTGGAGCATTTGTTACAGTGTTGTGTCATTAAGAGGCACAATCCTGAGATCAATTGCCTTCTTAAAGACAAGAAATACAAAATATACAATATCCTCCTGAAAAACTATAGAACTGACTAAGAAGGCCATCATTTGTTCTCTTATAACTTGCTGGTACATTATATTTTTATTTACTTGATACAAATGTAGCAGCCAATGAGGGGAGTGCTGATATTATGGGAGGAGTCTTATAACCTCAATTAGACCTTTCCTGTAACTGTCTACCTGTCTCTGACATCGTGTAGGAGAACGTTTTTCCCACTCCCACAAGGAGCCATTTAAGCTGTGATGTTTGAAGCGTTTCTTGAACGGACAGCCCATTTCAAATCACCCCACAGCATCTCAATAGGATTAAGATCCAGGCTTTGACTTAGCTATTCCAGAACTCTCCATTTCTTTCTTTTGAGACATTCGTCGGTGGATTGACTGGAATGTTTTGGGTCACTGTCATGTTGCATGGTCCACATCCGCTTCAGCTTAAATTTTCAGACAGATGGTCTAATTTTCCTCAAGCACCATCTTATACAGTAAAGAATTCACACAGATTCTATGATGGTGAGCTGACCAGGCTGTGCTTCAACAATGCAGCCCCAAACCATCTCCATCCCCGTGAATCTCACTTAGTATGAGGTTCTTGTGCTCAAATGCTCTTTGGTTTGTGCCAAACATGTCTTCTGTTACTGTGCCCAAATAATTCCACTTTGGATTTATCTGTCCACATTGTTCCAGAAGTCCTGGTCTTTGCATCTCATTTTAGGCATGTTCAGTAGAAATACATGCTGGGGAGTCCTAACTTAGTCCTCACAAGAACATTTTATTTCAATTAATTACATTTTACAAATCATTTGTACATGAGATTACTTCAGGTTAATTCTTGCTGTTATACTAGCTCCAGTGATCAAAAATGAAGATCAAATGCTCATATGTTTAAATATATTAGAAAAGACAACAGATGTCATGGGGTCTCCTATATTTTTCACATGACTGTTCATCTAATTGCTCAGGTACATTTTACATTTTGGTAATTGCTAGTGATGATGTAGTTTGCTGTTAATTCCTTTGAATACATATTTTCAATACACTGCTTCTTTATCAATTCTGTAAACAATTTGCGTGAGATCATTTCTGTTCTGTAAAAAGCTATTACAGAGATTCAGGCTGCAGTTGTTTATGAAATCCTACGTATTTCATATCAAATGCATCAAATTTTTTCTGTTTTGAATAAAATATACCTAAGACTGAATACTGCTTGTCAGATTTAAAACAAGTGTAGGCAAACCTTGCCAGTCACTTCATGTTTTTGATTTTGCCAGCTTAGAAGACAAGCTTTGCTGAATTTAGGCAATCACTGAACTGCTCAACTACCGGGCAACTTGGGGTTTAAATTCTGCAGTAAGTCTACCTGAGGCAGTCCAGGAGTAGGTTATGTTGCCTACTCTGTGTATAGTTCGTTCTGAGCAGAGAGATAGTGCCGTTCTAGCTGTTTCTTATTATAATAATCTCTACTGTACCTCTCTTCCATTGAACAGAATGACCAGAGAATCGGTTACCTTTATAAGTAATCATGGATTGTGTATACTGCTGACATTACAAAATGCATGTACTTGTTCAGTAAATTCTGCATTCTTAGTAAAATAACTATTTTGTGAAATAATTTGGAGATAATCATATGATCTCAACCTGCATGGGGACAGAGGTCAGAAACACCAACAGTATTTGTGCAAAACTATTTTATTTACATAACAAAATGGCACAAAGTGACAGCAGGAGGGTTGTTAGGGAACAGTCGCATACATGCACACCCCAAAGTGTAGTCAACCCTGGTGCTGGAGGGCTACAGTCATTTAAAAGTTCTGCCGTGAGAAATATCATGAACAGAGCTGATGCAATTACTTGATATTCATGTCAGAGGCATGTCCGATCAAAACATATGCTACTTCTACCTGAATGCACCCGTTTTTGATTTTTGGCCTAAACCAAACAAATCAAAGAGCTCAAATGATGTTACCCGCGACCAAATACATAGTAAACTGCTAAATGTGTTGTCCAAACTGTTCCCATTGGACGGACGCAGGCAGCACCCTACACATTTTTATGATTTGTAACTACAAGGTTTTGTTGGCTTAATAAATAAACCCCTGCAGATTCTGAAGCATTCCAGAAGCTGTGTTCCTGCTGTAGTTCTTCGGCTTCAGTCACCTGCCGACCACACCTTCAGCTCTACCAGTGGACTGGGCTGTGAACACAGTTTGTAGAACTAAGCCTGGCTCACACCGGCAGCTGGAAGCGACAGAAATGTCCCCTGATATCTTAATCAAATCAGTCTTTTTAATTTAGTTTAAGCAGGTACTAAATCACATAGCATCACATTTGTTTAACCACTTTTCCAAGAACAAATCCCTGGCTGTGCTATCGGTTTCTGAATGGTTAAGTCTGATTAATTTGCTCTGAAGGTTTTTTAAACGGTCAGTTGACCGATGTCTTCTCACTTGTTTTTGCTAAGAAAACTAGGGTCAACGTTTACAAATGAGCAAGCTAGTAACCTAACAGCTAGTTAGCTTTATGTTGACTTATGTTGTGGCTAGTAAAATCACTAATTTCAGATAGGTAAATCTTCTAAACCTTTGAGATGTAAAAACAGCTTTATATAATAAATGTGATGGTTCCAAGCATCTGGAAAACTTTAGCAGGTCACACCTTGGTTTACTGCAGAACCTCCGGATAAGGTGGCAACACAACCCACCAGCCAACACCACCGCCCATACTCACATCATTACTATGGTATCTAGTACACTCACAAATCTCATTTATCAATCGCAACTTGGCGTTGGGACCAAAAGTGACTTGAAATACAGCCCAATCTGAGCAATACGTGTGAGCACAGCTTTATAGAACTAGGTAATTAGTGTGTGAGGGAGAGGAAGTGACATGAGTGGGAGAGTAATTGTTTTTGAGAGAGTACTTATGGTAGAGTTGTAGCGTTAGCTGTGTGTGTGAGCGAAAGATAGAAAGGAGGGATGGTGTATGAGACCATCTAATGTAAAGCTAATGTCTTTAGAACACCCTCATCACATCTTCATGCTGTTCCATCTACATCTCTCATCTCCAGTCTGGTCTCAAACCTTGCCCTATGAGGTTTTCCTGTCCTTTTGACATAACCAGGAAGACGTTTAGGCCCTGGTTAAAAGTGAAAAGCATGTTCCAAAATGTATTCTTTGACTAAAGGCCTAGGTGGCAGCCCTGTGCAGTTATAATCAGAAGATGAGCATCATATAAAGAGTAGGGTGTGATTGGAGAAGTAGTATACTACCCTAATGGCACCCTCTTCTCTATATAGTGTACTACTTATAACTACCAGTGCCATTTGGAACCTGGTCAAAAGTAATGCACTTTGTCTTTGTTTGCCTAGGCAGTCCAATTGTGACATTGATTCCACTAACTGGTCTTCAAACCTATGCGATCGGACCTTTCACATACCTTCTTCATTAGGTGATGCGATCAGTCAAAAAACATCAGATGTGGGCTGCATGTGTAAACGCTGCATATGTACAGAATAGTGTGCCATTTGGTATGCATACATGTAGTCTTTAAACAGAACAAACCAACTGCAGAGAGCTTGTTGTCAGTCATTACCATGGTTATATTCATAATCCATCACTCAAGCACAATACAGCATCATTTATATGAGGACAATGCTAATAACATGTTTGGTAAAGGATCATATTTTACAGTAAAACATTCTAAAATCCTGATTTCTGTTTTCCTCTCCAACACAATTAGAAATATGTACATGATCAGCTAAAAGGACTGGCGATGACATTCAACCCTCTAAACCAGAGACCATATGTCTGTCTGAGTCCCAAACCGGAAACTATTCCCTACGTTGTGCACTAGTTTGGGCCAGAGGCTCATAAGGCAGCCATAAAGGGCTCTGGTTGATGCTAATGTACTACCTATGGAATAAGGTGTCATTTGAGAACCTCTGCAGCTCCAGTATACCTCCAGTATTAGACACGTCAGATGTACATCCCAAATGGCACCCTATTCCCCATATAGTGCATTCCATAGGGTTATATAGGGGATAGGATGTGATTGAGGGACAGAGTTACAACCACCTTTACAGTCACCTCCTGTAGTAGTGAGCCCAACCTTCCTTTCAGTGTATTTATACACTAAAGTAGAAAATAAGAACAAAGGGGGGAGGAGGGGGTAGAGCAGGAAAAGGAGGCAGGAGGGGATTAGGGAGCCGTAATATCTGAGTAGAGAACGGGGGGAAAAGCGGGGACGAGTGGCCCGAGGGGCTGAGCGTGAGGAACAACCAGAGATAGGGTCAGCTGAATAGGGTGCGTGCCAATTAGCTGGCCACCAAGGGAGGAGTTTCTCTGGGGCTGGAGAGTAGATGGGGGGTGGGGTTGGGTAGAGAGACAGGGACCAGGGTAGCTGGGTAACTGTTAGGAGTATAGACAGGGTTTAAAGACAGGACAGTGTCTGTGTGTTTATCAGCCGGCCAGTTTGCTGGCCACCAGGGAGGGTTTCCTCTGGGGCAGATCCTGGGGTGTGGGGATGTGGTCTCCTGTGATCTCCCCTCCGCTCTTCTCTGATGTGGCTGCAGGAAGCTGCTTGTTCTTCACCTTGGCTTTGGCCATGTTGTAGTCCCCTGAATCAAAGTACTTTTGCTGCAGAGAGACAACGGGTTAAACATGGAACACACAGCCTGAGAGAGAGAGACAGGCTTAACTGTGTAGTGTGGACTCACCCCTTTGGTCAATCGTTTGCGTAGCAGATCAGAGCCTCCGGGTTTGTGACCCAAGTTCGGATAGCGAGCCTTTAGCTTTGCCTCCTCCACCTTCTCTGGACTGATCACCTTGTCATCCATTTCCTAAAACGCACAATTGTTGTTATCAGTAATAAGTCAATTCAACGGTTAAGATTTAACAGTTTGTGTTAGACTAGGGGTTGAAAGATTCACGATAAGCCTGGAGACCTTCTCAAATATCTAAGATATGAATGCATCGATCCACAGGAACTCAAAACACATCCATATCTACCGTGTATATTCAAACATTGTCACTGCCAATTCACCAGCTATTATTGCTCAAATGAATGTCAACCTTCTAAAAATACCGCTCATCTTTTATGATGATTGTGTGTCCTCTACTTAACAGTACAACTAAGAATGCGTAACAGGCCGAACCACCACAGGCAGTAGCAGCTGAACCATGCATGTTGACCAATGACAAGTATGCATATTCTTTCACATTAGCATAATTAACTTAAACCAATACGATGATTTATTTTTCACTTATACATTACGGACAGTGTTGATCAATGGCAAAATCATCTGATACATTTTTATTTCATGTTGTAAAACAATACATATATAGTCCAAGGGGTGGATATTTTTGAGAGACAATATTAAAATGAAATGATTGTAACATTAATAGAGCCTAAAACACACACACACGCCCTCTTAGAACAGCAGCTATCACAATATGGGTGTACAGACCCACAGCTAAACATCCCAAGAGCACGCAACAGGACATTGACAGTGGCTAGGAAAACACCCTATTGTCCAAATGTAGGACTCGCACACGTTTTGTGAAAATGTATTTAATGTCTGTCATTTTCAATATATAGAAATGTATTTGAATTAAGGTGACAAAACATTCAAATCAGGCATGTCTTTAGTGTACCATTGACAGAAGAATACATTTAGATTTGATCTGTATACAAATGAAACTAACATTCTTAGTCTATTGGTTTGATAATATTGTTCACATTCTTCCAGTTTGGTGCAATGTTTTCTTTAATAGGGAATTATACTGAAATCAGTGCGGCTAAATTACACATCATGTCGTGAACTTGATCGTTTAATGTTAAAGGATGCCTGCAAGACAAAACGAGTTTAGAGCAAGAGGACTGCTCAATCTAGGCAGCCAAAACGCAACGTTGTGACAGAAAGGCACTCGGTCTATGACTTCTTTCAATGAAAATGTTATTATATATATAAACTATTAAATCTACACATTATCTACAATTTATAGAATATTCGTGCACACCTCTCCTGTCGGAGCCATCAGGTGCTGGTGCCGAGAACGCGCATGGTTGTGACGTAAGAAATAAGTCTCCGCCCTTTGGTCAAATAATGTTTTTTATGGAGACCAATAGGAATAGGCAATAGAAGAAGATGGCTCAGTCAGGCCTTCAGAGCAGACATATTTTGCCTTTGTCCAGGGATGTATTCATTACCCCAAACAAAACTTTCAATTGCGAAAGGTTCAAATAGGTCCCGAGCTGTTTAGTCAAAGAAAACTACAAAAGCAAGGACCAACATTAATTATTGAGACAAGTAGAACCTGTTGTGAGATAGGTGTATTAAGACATTGCATAACTTAAAACTAGTGGACATATTGTACATTAGAAGTACAGATTTAACTATAAAACCACGACAGAAGTCATCTGGAGCGACCTAGAGCGCCTTCAATGTGACATGCCTCCTAAAGCTGCAGGCACCTATTTTAATTATTGAAATTAATGACACGAGCTAGCCATCTAATACAATAGCCAGAACAAACACTGGCCTTCAGTACTGCGGAGTAACTGTTCACAGACAAGCTAGACTGCCAACCGATCTAGTACAACGTAACAGTTAGAAGAAATAACAACAGTCAACCTGAAAAGCATCCGTTGTTAGATGGCGGTACATAAACTAACGTAGCTTAACTAGCTAGAAACAGTAAGTTATTTGATAGTGGCTGTACACAATATTTGCGGGGATTACGGGGAATATACAATAGTACACATTAGTAGGTTAGCTAACCACTTATATTTTCGTTACTAAATTAGCTGGCTTATGTGGCAATAACAATAAGCAGCTAACGCGTTAGCTTGTACCGCTATCACGGCTAAAAGACAAACACGAAATGTTGAGCATACTGTAATTACGTTATAATAAAGTCAAATAACCAATACTGTACATTATAGTTACTGTCGGCCCAAAATAAATCTAATAGATTCTAAGTCAGATGGTATGTACTAACATACTTTCAAATAATTAGCTAGTTAGCTTTGTTGGCAGCTAACTTAACGTTACCTCTCGCCGCTAATGTCGTTAGCTAGGTATGCTAGTTAGATGTATAAATTCCATAAAGCATAACACCGGTCTACATTCGCTTTTACAGTACTAGCTCATACACTAATAAATTGGTTAGAAGCTGATGTCGTTAAGCAGACATCGGCGGATAATACTGTTGACAATCAAACATAGCTAATTAGTTAGCTAGAAAGTATTAGTAAGCTAGCGCGTTAGCTAAAGACCTGCATAACGTCGACGTTAACGTTACAGAACAGTATCATTGGCATTGCAGTGCAGCTTCGCGGTCTGACGTTGGTCAGCAAGCGTGGTTTACTGGGAATATAACTAAACGTACGTTTTGGTCATTTACCACTGTCTCCTCTGTCGTTTTTGTTCCCTCAATTTCTTCCGACATTTCTCTGTAATTTATATTCTTGCCCAAGCAAAGAGATAAACAATCTGGACTAAATCCTTGCCCTGGATTGCTGTACCTTCCCCATACGAATCCGTCCAACCGTTAGCTGCTAGCGCGCAGAAATATGGCAGCCCAATCTGACGTCATTCTGAATTAGATGTCTGATTATCCGCTCTGCAAGGCATAATTAAATATAGTTAAAATACAAGTAAAGCCCTGTGAGACATATGGACATAGATTTCACTCGCTAATACACCCAGTACCACTAACTTGAAGCGTTTATCGCAACATTTTAAGATGACTTTCTTAAAGTATTGCATTATGGTATATGTCGTTTTTGACACGCGTATAACCGCTGTAGTGGCTTTGTACCACAATGTCCAATGTCAGGCGATAAGCTGCATTATAGATTTTCTTGGACAAGAGCAACATACATTTAGTGACAACCAAAAGTCACCCAGTGACTTTGTAATTGAGAAGTGCGCGACCACCACCTGTGCCATTCTAGATCGGTCTGCATCTAACAGTAAGCCTACACTCACATACAGCATATTCGTAGTTTATATCGATTAGGACCTTATTGTATACCAGAAGTATTTTTTCTCTTTATTGGTCACATGCAAAATGCTCATGTCTTTGGAACCAACCTGCTTCGAGGCGTCGTGCGTAAGGACAGCTCTTACCCGTGGTATGTTAGCCTATTACCACAACCCCTTGCGCCTTATTGCTTATGTAAGGGCGTTATAAAATCACTTACATCCCAACCCAGATGATATGGAACTCAGTTGTCAGAGAAAACTCATTAAAGGCCATAATAAAGACAGACAGACAATGCAGTCTTGAAGATTGCTTTATAAGATATAGATATATTTATATTTTTCAGATCAGAATATTAATGTCAAAAATACATATGATTTACAGAGTTTTGCACTAATGCTGAGCATGACAGACATCACATGAGCAGTAACGGAAATATTAAATTAAATATTAAATAACTGATGGTAAACAAGTAAGTAAATGTAAACACTAAAGCTAAAGGTTAGTCTCTTTCTATTGCAACATTTCTGATAGTTTTTTTTGTAACAGTACAAAAAATAAGTATTAGAATATTACTCATTTAGATTTCCAGTCATGGTGGAAAAACACAGTGCGCATTTGCAATGTCATCCTGTAATCGATCTTTGATTCTTGATTGCTTGTTCTGGTCTGTCAGTGGTCCATGTTCACTAACGTGTTTTAGCAAGTCTAACATGTTTTCAACGTGTATTTTATGTTGTGTTTTTTTTTTTTTACTTCACAGACAACAACAGGTTTCCCGTAGGTCCAGGAGTTGTTCCTGGTCAGGTAAGATGGTGAGGGAAATCTCTGGCCCTAGGTATCTAGAACGGAGCCTGTATGGACTTTTAATCACAAGACCACTTGGAGCCCAGCTCTGAAAGGTCTCTGGATGCGTGTGTGTGACAGTGTCAGCAGTGCAGACACAGACAGGGATCTGTTTGTGTTCCTGTCAGCAGCAAGGGAAGAAGAAGCTGGGTCTATTTGTGTGTGTTCTTGTGAGCAGCAAGGGCAGAATGTGGGGGGTCTAGAGGCGTGTGTGTGTGTGTGTGTCAGCAGCGTGGGGAAAAGGCTGGATCAGCTGGGGACTCCGTGTAGGACTTGAGTTCGTAGGCCGCTCCACTGTCCACCTCCATAGACTTCCTACTGAACAGGAGTCTGATGTCCCTGTGGAGGTACACCTTACCTGACCTAGAGGTCTGGAACCTGGGGTGGGGAGAGGACAGAATGATTAGTGCCAGTTCAACATCTCTCTTTTCTGTTTATTCTTCTATCTAGTCTTGAATAATAGTTAATATATTAGATTGAAAGGTCAGTCGAGCCAAGCAAGATGTCTTTCTTACCTCAGGTGAATGAGGTAGCGAAGGATACGTCCTTGACCCAAGGGGAGGGCTTTCCTGCCACTGCCGTGAGAGCCGCCATGCGTGTGTGTGTTGTCTCGGCTGCCATGAGCGTGTGAGTGTGTGCTGTCGCGTCGAACCGGGACAGAAAAGGTCCTCTGACGGAGGAAGGTCTGATGGCTGGAAGGCATGGCTCTGAGGTCATACACCACCACAAACATCTTCACAACTGTTTTATTGGGGTTGAATAAGGTCTAGGAGACAGATGGAGGGAAGGGTACAGACAAAAATGGAAGAGAGCTTATAAATACAGTTCATATAAACGTATTTCAAAATGCCACCGCTAGAGGTCTCACTTTCCCAAAAGCTGGAATAGAGCTACTGCCCCATCTGTATGATCCACCAGAGTACAAATATATCCTCACCACTTGAATGGTTCCTGATGAAGGGACACGATATCCCCGTTTACCCAGAGTCTCAAGGTTGATGACTCCCTGTAACAAGAAAAACTAAGTTTTAATACTAATCCTCACAGTGAGAAGAAAGGGAAGAAGACCTTTACTGCCAAGTTATGGAAAAAAATGCAGTTTCATTCACACCTTTTGCCAAAGTGGTAGGCTGGCTTTGCTGGCTTGCCTAGCCCATGTACACTAGTTGGCTGTCCTTGACAATTATATGAATGTACATTTCATGGATTCAAATAGAGGATTTAAAATGTGCAATAAGTGTTTGGTTTGAATCCTTAAATGCGGATTAGCTATGACACGTAGCTGTACTCAAAAGTTTGCATACCCTTGGAGAATTGGTAATATATGAACCATTTGTAAAGAAAACATTGGTAAAGTGAGCAGACAAAACACATTTCTTTCATTTCCTATGGGATTCACATTCAACTGTAGGTTATAACAGAACAGCACAATCATAAAACATGGCAACAAAGAAAAAAATGAACTGACCCCTGTTCAAAAGTCTGCATACCCTTTAGGGATACACCGATTTTTTTAAACCGAGTACAAATACGAGTACTTATATTTGAGTACTTGCCGATACCGAGTACCGATACCAAGTACTTAAAGCTGCACTAGGTAGGATTTTTAGTTTTGTCCTTTATAAACTTGTTGTGGTTCTCTAAGTTCTTACATGATCTCTAACCATTTCTCAATGTGCTCCACCATATAATATTTTCCTTATGTAATGTATTATTTAAACTGTAATTAGTTTAATTTATATTTTTCCTTTGAAAATATACAGTAAATACATACAGCTAACCTCGTGGGGACCAGAAAATAGAAATCGGCATGTTTTCACGAGTATGAGTACAAATATCGGAGCGATACTGGTATTGGGGCTTTAGATCAATGACAGCGGACAGTCTTTTGTAATAGTTGTCTACGGAGGCCCCCGAATTCTTGTAGGTGGTTCAACTGCGAAATTTCTTTTGGCAAAATGCTTCCAGGTCATGCAGTCTTTGGTCGTCTTGCATGAACCGCAGGTTTGAGATCTCCCCAGAGTGGTTTGAAGATATTAAGGTCAGCAGACTGATGGCCACTCCAGAACCTTCACCTTTTTCTGTTGTAACCACTGGAGGGCCAAATTGGCCTTGTGCTTAGGGTCATTGTCATGCTGGAAAGTCCAAGAGTGTCTGCCAGATTTTCTGATAACATACCGCATTCGTCTTGCCTTACATTTTTACAAGATTCCCAGTACCGTTACATCTCACCCCCCCCCCCCCCCCCCCCCCCCCGTGACTTATATTTGCTGAAATATAAGTCACGTGTACATGTGCTGTATGCGTCTCACCATGTATGGCGAGGGTGCGTTGTCGTCGGAGACACTGTAGAAGGACACGTCGACAGGGAAGGTCATGTGACTGGGGCAGAAGGTTCCGGAGGCTCCCACCTCGGCTGTGAAGCCATCCACCAACCCCAACGGCTCCAGCCGGTAGTTCAGCACACACTCCTGTAATACACATCCACTTAGGTTATACCATGCATGTGCATACACTTTACCTGTGTGAGTGAGAGTGTGTGTGCCTGCGTGACAGAGTGAGTGTCTATGTGGTACCTCAAAGTTGCCCAGTAGACTGAGACCTGCAGGAGGAGCGCTGGCACTGAACAACTGCTGAGATTCCTCTGGCTCCTCCTCTCTTTTCACACAAACTCTGATAACAGAGATCACACAGTACTGGGTTACAACATGTTAACACACAGTACTGGGTTACAACATGTTAACACACAGTACTGGGTTACAACATGTTAACACAGAGTACAGGGTTACAACATGTTAACACAGAGTACAGGGTTACAACATGTTAACACACAGTACTGGGTTACAACATGTTAACACACAGTACTGGGTTACAACATGTTAACACACAGTACTGGGTTACAACATGTTAACACACAGTACAGGGTTACAACATGTTAACACACAGTACAGGGTTACAACATGTTAACACACAGTACAGGGTTACAACATGTTAACACACAGTACAGGGTTACAACATGTTAACACACAGTACAGGGTTACAACATGTTAACACACAGTACAGGGTTACAACATGTTAACACACAATACAGGGTTACAACATGTTAACACACAATACAGGGTTACAACATGTTAACACACAGTACAGGGTTACAACATGTTAAGAAACAATACAGGGTTACCAACATGTTAACACACAGTACTGGGTTATCAACATGTTAACACAGATTGATTGGTCAAAAGACTGATTCACTCAATCGGGCTGGAATAAAGACTTTAGTGTAAGACCCTGAGACCTTACAGGACTAAAGGGTTCATTCTGAATTTGTGATACAACATGATGAACTGCTGTATATTATTCAAACACAGTATTATCAAACCTAAATCAGCCATTTATGTAGTATCTCCCTGCTAAAACCAACTGACCTCTCATCTCTTACCTGCACAGTAAATGAGTAGCTCAAAGCAGAGCAGGGCACCACCTATGATTGTATAGCTGCCATTTTGAGCTCCCTGTCAGGCCAGTTGCAGCAATAATAGCAAAATATCCACCCAACAGCAGGTGGCAGTATGAGGACAGGCCCACAGTACAGAACAGGCCAGAACTGACTACACAACATTAGTAACAACCTAACCTCACCTCAGAGTAACGTAAAACTCTTTGGTCTGTTACTAATATCACCACTAAAATTGAAAGAGTACTCATTATAACACATTTCTCCCTAAACACTGGTAAGTACCTCTTTCCTGTAGTCCAGGAAAGACCTTTACAACTGCTCAGAGAAGAGTCCAAGTCAAAGCATCCAGTCTGATTTCGCCTCTGAGGAACCTGGAAGATATTACACACAAATGTAGTAATATAACATAACACACAACTATAACACACAACTATACATCAGACATTACAACATGCTAACAGGTAAGTCTAAAACAAGCAGCACAAAAACAACTTCATTTAACACTTTTATGAACCAAATGGCAAAACGTTCTAAGTCAGCATCAACAGGGGTTTAGGCTTATGACTGACTGTATCTTACAGGGCTGGAGAGAAGGGGTAAGCCAGTACAGGGGTGGAACGCCTTTGTTAGGGTGGAGTCTAGAGAGTGACGGTTGTGATTCCTCCAACTGTTACATGGTCTCAGGGGTGACGGAGAATGCTACAAAAAAATGATACACACAGACTTTATTACAGCAAATTCCACGACAGTCATTTTAAATACCAATGTGAAATACGGTACATGACCAAGATCCGTTCTCAAAACCGTATCTTGTTTTCCATAGATATCTCCAGTTTTTCAGTAGCAGCAATTTAGGTCAATCACAAAGGCCTGTTCTAATGACATTTCTTTACATAACATTCAGGATTGACTGGAGTGTATTGTGATTTTCTGTGCAAATCTATAGGGCTCCTTCACTTACCAGGACAGTGTTGGTCTCCGGGCAAGGAGATCTAGTAGCAGGGCGGTGGGGGCTAGAAAACCCAAACCCTGGTGGGGCCTTATTCTCATCCTGGAGAGCAGAGGGCTGGGGAGACTGAGGCTGGTTCTGGGGGGACTGAGACCGAGGATGGGTCTGGTTCTGGGGGGACTGAGACCGAGGATGGGTCTGGTTCTGGGGGGACTGAGACCGAGGATGGGTCTGGTTCTGGGGGGACTGAGACCGAGGATGGGTCTGGTTCTGGGGGGACTGAGACCGAG
>JACXGJ010012918.1:0-17140 GCA_016801105.1 Esox niger
ACAGTCTTGGTTGAAGACGGTTACTTCGCAAAATAAAAGCCAATAGCGGAAGAGCTCAATCAAAACAAAATTCTGCTTGGTATTGTCCTTCCAACTGTGAGTTAACTGGATAGCTAGCAAGTTTCATTAGCCAGCCCGTATGGCATAACCAGTAAAAATGTAAAAGCTTATTTACAAAAAAACAACAATTGCTTTTACGGACTATATGTGAAGTAACTACTGCATTTTGTGGGAATTTACTTGTCAATATAGCATTTTAATGAAATTATTTTTAAATATTTTGGCCCAGAATTCCTATTGCCTTAACTACTAAGATAGGCAACAACATTCTCAGCAGGTGAACTTGTTAGATAGCTAAAGTTTATTTAGTAGGTATATTAAGAATGACTTTGTTAAAATATTTTCTGTGTAAATTAGGACAACGTTCTCTAAAAAACTCTATTTCATATAATAATGTGGGCATGGTATTCATCTTTTAGCTGGCTATATTTGGTTAAAAAACTGAAGACGTATGAAAACAGAATAGACAAATATAAAAAATGTTACTATAAATGGGGCCTAAGCTTTTACCTATATCCTTTAAAAACACATTTATGGAGTTAATACACATTCTGAGAGTTGAAGTAGGCCTGTCATTACAAGAACCTCATTTGCAGGTTCAGCGCTATGTGAAGATGTTAATATGTTTGAAAAATCAACTAAGTTCAATTTTTTTATTGTAATGACATTTTTTTTAAAGTAAAAAGTAGCTCATTGTCAAGGTCAGTATTTTTATTTGAATTGCTTTATCTTAGTTTGTTTAAAAAAAATATTTATTGAGTATTACTCCAGTTGTCTAACTTCTCTTTGAGAAACAAGTAGGATGGGAATGTAATACAGATGTATTCACTCACTACTCAAAGTTGCTCTGGATAAGGCATTCGGTAAAATGTTTAATTTGGTGTATTTTCTGGCTGACAGTGTGTGCTGTAGTTCATAACATTGTCATTTTATTGGGGTTGGTACGAGCAGTAGAATTAAAAGCAATTAATCTTATTTTGTGTTTATGTAGGTGTGCTACAGTGATTATGATCCATATGTGAATGCATTCTCTTAAAGAGTGGGAAAAGTGGTCCCTATACAACACAATCCTTGCCTATACTAATGCAAAAAAGTCCTTGTGATATAATTGAAGGGGGAGATATTGCTGTCAAGCATGATTAATGTGAAGGTTTGGGGACCTACTGCTCAGTCCATCTGAGTGGCAGAACTAGAGATATATTCTTTCTTCCCCTGCTGTTCCATTGCAGCTGAATGATTAGTATTGGTTGACATTGTGGTTAGGTGTGTGGCTTGGATGACAGTCTGATTACACATGTAATGAAGACTGGGAAAAGCCACTGGGAAACCACACAGACTAGAGACTTCCGGAAGTGACCGCAGTCAGAGAGCACATGAACAGCTATGATGTGAATGGAGGGTGCTATGGTTGCTGGAAATATATTGGTGACTAACAATTTAGTTTTAGAAGCCGAAAAAGAGAGAGGTAAACTAAGGCTTTGTTCATGCAGAGTGTCCAATTCTGATATTTCTTCCACTAATTTGTATTTTTACAGCTAGTGTTCAAAAGACTAATTTAATGAATGAAATGTTAACACTGTGCTGCATGTGTGAATGCAGAAATATATAATCCCAAAATGAAACAGTCTTTGAGTGTTGTCAACGTTGATTGTTTTAATACTTCGAGGTGCTCTTTCGTAGTGCCAAGCTATCAACCACAGACTATGTTTGGGCTATGACTGTGCCACTGCTAGAGGTCTGCCAGGGATCTTCACTAGCCTATGCATATTGGCCACACATTATCTGGAGAGGGTGGCGGCACCGTCAGCCGGGACTTAATGAGCGCATTGCACATTATCAGTTCCTTCTGGTTGGTTGGGAGCTGGCAAGCTAGAAGCATGTTGATCTGACTGACCACTTGGTTGGACGAAATGTCAGGAAAATAGCCAGGCTAGGCAAAAATGGCAGATCCCTAGGAGGAAGACATGCCCGAATCTTCAACTCTCCAGAGCCCATCGGTGGTTTCTGCAATGATTTTGTTGGATAAAATAAAATTAGGGAGAATATAAAGGGTGGAAATCAGGGTGAAAACATATTAATAAAACAATGTGAACATAATTATGTAGAAAGAACTACAGTTATAAACCATATCGCGCTCAACATAATCAGCACTTTGTTTGTTGAGACGACAGAGAGCACTGAGATAAAGTTGGTTCAGTCCATATAAAATATTTGGTCGTTCCCCCATAGACCCTCAACTCTGTGCCAAAGTCCACTCATGTCAGTAGAGTTGTCAGTAGACTGCACAGATGTATTCATTACAACAAGACACTTGAGATAAGCTTTCCAGACCAAGAAACAGGACCCAAGGAGAAGTTTGGGAACTAATAAGGGGCCGTACATTTGAATGCCTCAGATAAGCCTGAGTTTGTATTTAGCTTGATTGTTGGCCATCGCTATATAAGCCTGAAAATATTTAAAGGAGAACTTGGAGCCAGACGGACCAATAATTAATTGCTTATGAAAACTGGTACCCGCCAAAGACCATAACAGAAACCTTTGTTAAATTAAGCATCATAATCTAGGAATTCCAAAACATAAAATATATTAGATTGAGCTACTTGACTCTAGTGGGGCCCTGAAGCCATGTAGCGTCACACTCATAAAGAAGGCTATTTGGTGGGCTTGGACCCACCATATGTTCCATTTACTCATGGCCGGTGCTCCACTTCATGATCTGGTTTATTTGATTAAACTGTGTAAACAAAAAGAAACAGATGATCTATTTTTATCTATGCATTTCGTACCAAACCTATGCCCAAAAGCCAAGGGTCATTTATACAGCAACATCCCTGAATTACTTTGTGATTGCATTGGAAATATTATACCGTGTACGTTACTATTAGACAAAGTAATTCTTCAGGCGTGACAACGTATCGCGAATGTCTTAAACGTCATATCTAGAAGAAGTGGGGATGTTTGAAGGCTAGGTGAAGAAATGCTCTTGGCAAGCGGTGGTTTTTCCAGCTCCCTGAGCAGAAGAACTCCTGCCCCGCGTAGGAGTTTTCAGAGATCAAAACCCTGTCTGTCAGTAAGTTCGGATGTGGAACAAGTGCCACAGAAACCACATGAACCTCCAGAGATTGCTGAATTAAACAAACTCACCCGCAAACTCAAAATCTGAGTTCACTGGGGAAAACGGATCGGTGTGTATACCTTAAAACCTCCACAATTTCAGTGTTCAACTAGAACAGTTTGTCTTATGGTGGATGAATACTGTACAGGGTTTCAGGAAACGAATTCTAATCTAAAATAATTGCTAGAACATACTCTAAACCATTACCAGGCTATTGCTAGATATACTGTAAACCATTACCGGGCTATTTCTAGGTATACTGTCAGCTGTTTGTTTCACTGGAATACCATAAACTAGTCATCTTTTCTAAATGTTTTCCACTGCAAAAGCTGCCATTCTAAATACAACAAAGGAGTTGCAAATGTAAAACAGCTGTGAATGGTAGCAATAGCTATAGACCTAGGGAGGGAACGGTAGCCATGTATGTGAACTTGCAGAGCTAGTTAATACCACAACATGAGGCTGTGCATTCTATGTGTAGTACAGTAGATTAGAGCATTTTACAACTCTGAAACACCACGTCTGCATTTTCTTTTTGTTTTCCCAGTCCTTCAATCCGGGGACTTACTCTGACCTTGGAAACCTAAGTAGAAAAAATTCTCTTTTGCTCCTCCACAATCAGGGTGTTGCAGTGGCAGAACACAAAGCTATTAGTTTTTAGATGTGTTTGCCGCCATGCTCATCCGAATTGAAACCCTCGGACGGGACCAACACAGCCGCCGTTAAAGGGGAAACACTGGTGCAGAGCCTATCGGACTGAACACATGGCAGCTGTCAAGGAGTGGTATGTGCCAAAGCTAACAGTACCGGAGGACTCTGCCATGTTGTACTGATTAAGTCCCCAACCTCTTTTCAGCATTGACTGACAGAGCTGGAGAGAGCTGGATGTGGTGATGTAACCCCATCTACATGCATGGGTGCGTAAGTGTTTTGCAGCCTGTGGTATTAAGGTATTCATGTGAGGGAGAGAAAAGAGAGAAACCGCTCCTAAATCAATTCTGTTGTTTTTCTTCACGACAGCCCATTGGTTGTTTTATTTTCTAGTTAAACATTTTGGTACGTTTCAGCGTTTTCTCTCTCAATCAGATCAGATGGGCTCCGACGTGCTGCACGTGTGTGTGCCGATGTTGTTACACTCTTGACTTGGGTTTGTTCAATTAGCAAAAAGGACACTAAAGCCAACGTACATGTTTCACGGTGTCCTTGCTTGACCAGAAGTATATGTGCACGTACAAACTTGTGCGTGCTTGTGTGTGTAGTCACCAGCAAAATACCCTGCCTCCCAGTGCTGGCTTGCCTTTAACACTAAGCACAGTCAGCCCTGGTCAATCCCTGGTTGGGAGAACAGACAGCCCTGGATGTGATGTTGAAGGGCCAATAGGGAGCACTCTTCTTTCCAGACTAAAGATCCAACCAAAATACCCCGGGGAAGTAACATTGCCCTGCTTATCATCACAGTACGGGTGATGTTAACCCCTGGCTACATTTCCAATACGTTTCTCATATCATCTTGGCCACTTTAAACAACCTCAACCTCAACATCAAAATAGCAAATTCGTGACATAAAAAACAAATACAGTGAATTACTTTAGTTAGTCTCGATCTACATAAGTTGTTCTGGATAGCAGTGTTTGCTAAATGACTGAAATGTACATTTTAGTTAATGGGCAATGGGAATCAGAATGGCTACCTGTGTAAAATGACACCTATACACACAGCCACATGCCAACGACGAGAGGCCTGTACCGAGACCTCAGTGCATGTCGGCACCGATACATGGAACACTGTCGGTGTGACAGCAGTTTGGCAGAGAAACTGATAGGTATGAAAAACAGCAGACGACGTGGAGATTTGAAAGCTACGCAGCTGTGTTGCCGTTGATTTCAAAACCAAACGATGCGTTCCACCGTCGCTGATGCCATTTGTTTTCGTACGTGACACGTGGTTTCACAGGTGAAAGAATTCCTAGATTTTAATAAGACATGGAAGCTCCTGTGTTGGGTGGTTGTGTGGTTGATGACAAGAAAGAGGAATGCTGTTTATGTCAAGGATTTCTTCCCCCTTTCACTGCAACAGCAGCCAACTGCCAGTTTTCTAACAATGAAGACTTGTCAGAGATGCATTTGGAAAACACCTTTCATTCTTTCTGGAGAACATTGAGATTATTGTCTTTTGCGAGGCTGAACAATGTGTCTCTTGTCGTCTTATTTTTTTTATATCTGCTTACCACAGATAAGGGTGCAAGGTAAGTGGCATCTAGATATGAGAAACAAACAAAGGTCTGACCTGGGGTTTGGAACTGGAGAACCATCCAGGGTGTTCATCAAACCCATATAGGTTCAAATGGAAAACTTCAAATTTAACTTTTCTTAGTGGTAGCTAACAGGTATTTTTTTTTAAATGAAAGAAAAAAAATGTTGTTAACTTAAATAGTGAACGGCCCCTTTAAGTACAAAAACCCTGTTGAATACGCCAGGCGAGAGAGCTGTTCAAACAGACAGCAAGTTTATTTGACCTGTCAGTCATTCCATTCAAATAACATAAAGACACAAAGACTTCACACCCTGATAAGATGACAGTTCAGTTACAAGGGAATACAAAAGGACTACTGTACTGCTCAGAATAGACAATTATATGTACATGTATATCTAAGGTTATGCAAACTATCATTTATAGAAAACGTACATTTCTTGAGATGCCAGTCCTACTGATATTTGTTACAAAGATATGAGACAAAGTTGGGTGTCACGTTTAACCTCTGAGAAAATATGACTGTGTTCAGTTAAAGATATAGTTGCAGATTATGTTATAGTAAGATAATGTTAGTAACAGTAGATAGTGCTTGTCTGGTTAATGAAACTCTTTGCTCCGGCCAAATGATACATCAGACCCATTGACATTAGATTTTTCTCTGCCAGGAGTATAGATCTGATTACCTCCAAGCCAATTTCTTGGTCGCAAATATAATCTACAGAAATGTTTGATTGGTCCCAGAAGCAGGAGCATTGCCAGGAATCCTAGGCCCCCTCACTTATAGACAACATAGATATTATTGCGAACAATAGGCCCTGCCAAACCGTGGGCTATCTGAATCATAAACCATCTTTCCCAGTGTTAGCAACAGGCCTGCCCAGAGGGGAAGGGTTCCATCTGATTGGTCCCAGAAAAGTGCGGCTTCTATCTGATTGGTCCCAAAAACTGACGGGCCGGGGCCAAACACACGTGAGCAAAGCAACGTATTCAAAAAAGAAATGTGTCATTGACTTTGATTATCTGATTGGTCTGAGACAATCCAGTCACTGTCAATGTTCTGTAATGCTCATATACAACCTAATGGATATCCATTAGAACCCAATGACATCTTTCTGAAAGTATCCTATGAATGCTGAAGTCACAAAACAAAACTTGTTTCAGCCCATTAACTTTTGTTGTACTGTAGGCACTCATTTTGGCATGCCTGGTTGTCTGGTTAAATAAAAAAATATTATAGCAACGGGAAACAATGGAGCAGAATAGGAAGTGAGATCCACAATTGTCTTTAGTATGAAAGGCTGTTCTAGTCAACACAAATTCCATTGCTGGGTAATGACAGGAATGTATGTGTAATGAATAATTTAGTTATGGTGTTTACAGAATGTAGCAAATTACAGATTGACAAAAATATTTACACCCAAAACTTTAGCTGTGTGGACACTTGATTTGATGTGAGGAAATACACATCAACCTAATCAGATAACATACATAATAGAGGAGTGTCAATCCTGGTCAAGGTTTTTGAAGCATAATTTCTACTGTCAACTGTTAACATAAACAGCGTTGGTGTATTTTTCCATGTCAATTTGAAAATGTGGCGTGCTCCAATAAAATACAGAATAATTATAAATGACTCTTTGCAATTAATACTGATTATTTGGTCGACAATTGTTATTTTCCTTGGCTGTACTGATTTCATACTGGCAATGGATATTCATTTGTAGTTGGTAAAACCCTAGTAATTGTTTTTTTGCATAAATTGTCTACTTGGGGAAAACATGTGTACCTACTGTCAATCCCAATAGAGGCAGATACACAAATACAAACCCAAAGATTAAACAAAAGCACGGCTACATGGTGAGGTTTGGGAGAGCCTTGACTCTGCCAGGAAGTCGGCCATATCGAAACAGGTGCAGCCGCTAATCGCATTGCTACAACATTTGTGTTGTTTCTCACCATAATGTCACCTCGTTGACTCCCCCTTGTGGGGGATGAGACGGGGACAGAGGACATCTGATGAGATGGTAGAGGAGACGAGGAGTCGTCAATGTGTTGTGGCTAGATGGCTTGCAGATTGTGGCTGCTTTTCTCTACTCAGACATTGCATGTATCAACCATTAGTTGCTTGCTACTCTGAGACTGACTGAATGACTGTTAATACAAGTTAACATATTGTATGATGTGGCTAGCTAATATTGCCGGTCAATTTGTCTGGGGTCATCACCGCCTCACCGGAATACAGAAGTGACTTTCGCCTTTTGAAGCTCTTGGGAATGTGGGGAATTGAATTAGCAATCAAACTGATTGACATTTTGTCATGGCATTTTGTAACATTATTCGCTGAAGGAGGGAAACACATTAGACATTACGCTAGAACAACGATTGTTATAATGGTCTATTAAGAGAATTTTGGATACTGTAGGCTTTGTCCAATTTAATGTCTCATCAAGGCAACTGAACAACATTTATTGACTCTAGAGTTGCTGCTTTGGGTTACTTAGAAGCCCAGCCTGTTAGGACTACCGTTCCACCTTGTTTTAGATTCATCTGTTATTATTTTTCTGACATATTGGAGCAATGTTAAAATCACAATAAATTGTAAGTATTACCTAAGAGTGTGTTTTGACAAATAAAAGTAAATCCTTAATGAAAGCATTCAGAAGCAATATGGAAAGCTAATATGAAAAATACTTATCTAGGCACTGGTCTATCCCTCATCTCATAATGATGTGACCGCCACTATAAATAATCATATAATCACATAATTTGACACATAATAGGCCTTGATTATTATGCAATTATTAATTATCATGAGGTTACACCACACGTTTGTTCTAAAACTGGTAAAACACATCCGCATTTAGTAGTTGCTCCTTCCTCATTCCATCACCCAAGGAGAGAGACACATTAGCCATTACGCAAGACCAACGATGAGCTATTTAGAGAGTTTTGGCTACTGTAGGCCTTGTCCACTTTAATGGCTCATCAAAACAACATGTATTGTCTCTAGTTGCTGCTTTGGGTTACTTAGGAGTGGGCTACTACAGTGGATGTCCATCTGTAATGTTCTTTCACTGAGTTTTAGATTGAAACATTAGAATTTGTATATAAATAAGTATTTTTTTCATATTATAAAGTTCAATTAAAGCAGCACACCTAATACATTTGATGAAGTTAATTTGTGTTCTGTTGGTGATAGAGTTCAAATTATGCCTGAACAGATAAACAAACATTCAATGATATGTTTTGGACAGTCCAGTAAGTTTCTGATGACATCGTTGTTTCTCAGTGAGCACACTCCATGCCCTGCAATGCCTCGGCGTACTCGGGGATTCTGTTTGTAATCTCATTTCAGATTGCACCACTCGTAGTCACGGAAACGTCTGAAACACAGCGGTCAAGAAGAGCACTCTGAGATTCAGCGGTGAGCCAACTCTTTCTCGGGAACTCATCCAAGTTTGTTTTCCGCACCCACTCACGGTAGAAATATTTTGGCATATTCGAACAGTAGTGCAGCATAATGCCCCCCCCCCCCCATGGCTTCAGTGCTTCAATATCTGGTGTCAGAGGAGGAACTGAGATGTCAGGATGAACTTTAGGAGCAACTGATGTTGAGTTCCTTTAAGAGTTGTTCTCTGCTCTTGCAGGTCGAAGACCTAACCCTAACCCTAACCCCTAACCCTAATCCTAAACCTAACCTCTGGCAGGTCAAAGCCCTAACCACTTCATCAATGCTTCAGCAATTGCCTTTATCTCTTCACTTAGACTCTGCCCTCAGTCTCTGTTGCTGTGCTGCCTTCAAAGACTTGTTTTCGGCCTTAAAGCGTGCAGCCTTGTCCAGGTGCATCTCGGTCAGTTAAACGGCACGATGAAGCCCTGAATCCCCACTATCGATGAGAAACCGCTGCTGCACTGTGAGGGAGAACCAATTTCAACACAGTCCTGGAAGATGTATAAACCTGCTGCCATTTTTGTTTACCTGATAACTAACATGGAGCTCTCTGTCTAGCAAGTGCAGTTGCTGGTGATAATTGAATTGTTTTGTGCCAATCTGAAATGATTTAAGTTGAATTCCGACGACTGTTTAGAAATGGCGCAAGATCGGACATCATATGTCCCAGCTCGTTCCACTTCAGAACACACTGAGCGAGACGTCGTCTTTAGTAGCAGGGAATATCTGTCCGGAAAGTTTATCTTGTAACCTCAGGAAGGTAGCGTGCAACAATGTAGATTTTCTCCTGTTCACACAAGATACATAAAATGTATCTCCCGTGCAAATGTTTCCGATTAGGGATAAAGAATCTGCTTTTGTCAAGGCACAAAATCCATGTTTTAGTTTAACTATTTTTTTGAGAAACAATGCAGAACATATACATTTGATGTATTGGGGTTAGGTCTCATTGCTCTGGGGTAGCTCACCGCCCTCCAGGGTTGCCAGATATTAGTGACAGTATACTGCTCAATCAAACGTGGGCTCCAAAAAAATCCAGCACAAATGCAATTTTTCTATAGAACCCTGTCTACAAATCAACCCTTCCCAAGGCCATTTTTGCCCACACAGTTTCATTAAAAATAGCCCAATTGTCCAGGGAAGCGCCATCAAATGACAATGCTACTAATAACAACATCAACACTGTGATGTTATAACAGCAATCCCTGTGGCAATGAGCAAGGTCCGCAGTATCAATCCACCTCGCAGAACCAAACAGGTGGAAGCAACCACACGCTAAGACAACCAGATCGACTGAACCAGACCGCCATATTGGATCAGGAACCCGGGGATTGTGGGAGGGGCGATCCAGATGTCAGCTGACGCAATGAGCCAATGCTCACTCGGGATCCCTGGATGAATTGGCTGCACTCATTTTACATCCAATGAATCCTCCAACAAATTAAGTTGTGTGCTGCAGGCCCAGACATGGATCAAATGTCGTGAGATATTCAATGATGTCATTTTCGCAGACAAGACCACAGTTGCCCTTGAGAAATTTCTGAATAATTGTTACAGAAAACCTGGTAGGAGGGACAACTACTCAATTGTTGCAAGGAGAGTAGGTATATTTTGTTATTTCCACCCCTGGAATTAATAATAGAATCAAAAAGTATATCTATTACTAAAAACCAGCCTGGTTTGAAATGTCGGAAAATCAGATATCTTTAATATTTCTCACACCAACCAGAGAGGGTCTTCCAACCAAATGCAAGAAGAGAGCAGTAAAAGAGTAGACGCTGTCCGTTTTATAAGCGTTGTAGCGCCGCCATACGTTTGAGCACTGTGTCAGGTTACATGAAATGGTTTGAGAGCACTCAGATCAGATGAGAAACCTCTGCAGGTGGAGTCCAAGCTGGGGACGGAGTCCAGGCCAAATCACCACAAGCGCTGCAGACAGCATGCGTGGCAAATACCAACATTTTGGTAAATATTCCGGCAAAGGCAGGGGCCTGCATATACAGCCATGGAGCATCCCAACCGGCCTGGAGGGATCCTATCGCAAGTTGGATTTTTATAACAACAAGAGCATATTTGATCATGATTGACAATGATTGTGTAATTTCCCCACTGAATCGCAATACCCAGTCCTGTATGACAGACCTTTAAGCTACTCAGACTGCTGGACCCAGAGATCTGGACCCAGAAGTCTTGATACAGTATGTAATCAATGTAATTCTTACACCAGTGACAATGTCATGCGTGTGCTACCAAAAACACATTACTGTATTGGACAAACAACACTGTTTCAGTTATTTCTGCACCAAACTCAAAAGCCATGTGTCACCTCTATTATTTGAATTTATTTATTATTTGTCAGCCAGAGTCCACATTTCCTGGCAGCCCCATTATGATTCTATAAAATGCATTATTGTTAGGACATTTTGATTGTACCCTTACTGTATATCGCTAAACAAATGCAACAAGAGGCATGCAATGCTTTATTGTAAATGTCAACCCCAGCGCCCCGCTCCGTCCTTCCAGGGAACCCCAAATTTCTCTCCACCGAACTCCCAAAATTCAAATTTAACCACTGGCTGCATCCCTTCTAGCAATTATTGGATCATCAGAAGGATTGTTCAAGCAATTGAAGTACCAGCTGTCCATTCGCTGTACTCAGCCCTAGTGGAGCCATGGGTGGGTGTCTGTGAGTTGTGGATGGACAGAACATTTCACATGGAGACACGCAGACTTCGACTGGGCTACCTGCATTCGTTTCCCCCTCGGGCAACAATATGACACTCTGCTGCCACTTCCAGCCAGCTGTCCATCAGAGGGTATTTATTCAGTTCCTTCTCGCACTGACGCTCTGATCGGGGGCTTCCGTCACCAAAGTGTGTCCGAGCGTTGATCTTGGACCTGCTCCTGTTTCTTATTCATTATGATCCAAATAACAGAGTTGATCCTAGGCCAGCCCTCTAACCACTTAAGTGGCTTTATTCATTCAGGCCCAGGTGAACACTGGATATTGACCTCCTACCAAATGTGTGACAATGATAGCTTAACGTGAAGTAGCCCTTTCACAATGTGATCCTCTTATCAAAATATTTGTCTTGGCTGCTATTTAAACAATAACAGTGTGTCGACGGCATGAAAAATTCCCCCTGGGCAGTTGAGACTTTCCTTTTACACAGATATCACAAACCTCCTTTGTTCATTACTAGAACAGAAGTTGTCTTGTGGTTAATCGCTACAACGGAATTTACTGTTGCGAGATCTCAACAAAAGTTTGAATATAGAGGTTATCTTTTATTTCACAGTTATCAACAAGAACTTGGCAATTAGATTAGATTGCACAACTAATGTCCCCTGATTAGGTATAAGCCTGGCCAGTTAGTTTTTACAAGGTAGGGTAAAAAGAAATAACTACAGATATTGTTTTGAAGAGGCTATTCAACAGTTTGTCCTAGTTTTAAACAGCAATATACCACCCTTAAAATACAGGACACGTCTTTAATCTCAGAATGGATCCCCAGAAATTATGTACTTGTACCTTAGGGGCCAATTTGTGTCCCATGTCATCAAAACCACTCACTTTTTAACGTGGAAATGTATAGTTAATTGAGGTATTACAGTCATTCTATCTACAGATGATGCATTAACTTACAATATATTACACACCCACCCCAAAATCCAGACCAAAAAATAGTTTTTTATTCACTGGAACCCCAGGCTGCGTCTTTACGTTTGGATTGAAAAGAATTTCGGGACACAGGTTTTCTGAATGTCAGTCTTGACCTCCCGAGAACTGGATAAACGCATACCGTTGTGTAACACTGTGCTTGCCATTAATTACCTAATTCCTCATAGGTCAACAATTCAAAGCAGCCGCATTGCCGCAGCGGACACTTCCTGTTGGCTTATTCTCACCGTTTCCCCCCCTCCTGGAGTGGGCGGCCTCTTTATTAATGCATGCCTTGTGCTATGTGATCCTGTTAATGAAGCTCACGTATTTGAGCCTGTCGGAGGGAATCACGCTGATGATGACCGTTATTACGGCCGTCACCCCCGCAGCCGCTGGGAATGGCGTCTTCCACCCTGGCCGCACAGCGGGCGCCCCCCGCACATCAGAGAGCAGTGAACTCATCCTCTCGACATGCCACCGAGAACGTGGCCGCGGAAATTATTGTTACAAATAATATTGACTCAACTTTGTGTTCGTCTGCGATAAAAGTTGTGTCCAAGAGAGATGGGAGGATCGAAGTCGTTAGATATTAAACTTCAGATAAAAGACTTCTCAGAAGAGCGCTGCTTCACTGAAAATGACTCAGCCATTCTGGGTGGTAGAAGACACAGGCCTTCAGTGCTCATCTGATATAAACATGCAAAAAAGGCTTAAACTAAGGCCAAACAGGACTTCATTTCTTCGTGTTACCTGGAACAACTAAGTATTAAACGGCAGCGTACTTTAATGCGTGAATCGGAGCTCGTTTAATCTAATGTCTACACGGATATGTGTCACTGGTACGATCCGAACGAGAGGCGATATGAATAAGACACTGCTTTTCCCTGCATCACCTCAGAAGGTCCCCGGAACATTTCTCTTCTCCCATCGGTCCCTCGCCGTGCTGCTCTCACAACGTGACGTACTTGGCCCTTGGATCCATGTTGCATACCCCAGGCCCTTGTCTAAACAGGAAAAGGAGTTTGAATCAGTACCCCTTTGTAGTGGATAACTTTAGTTGGGCAGGTTTCCAGCTCATCTTGGTGTAACCGCTCCGCACTGAGACGAGGAGAGCGGAGGGGGGAAGAAAAGGCTAAGATTCGAGACGCAGCCTCTGGAGCTTGACCCCATGACTGCTGTGCGGTGTTCTGTTGTGTACAGTGGGGTCTGCCTTAGATCTCGCACACACGGCTTCTGACAAAGGAGGATACTTGAGGCGCATCCGGCAGTTTCGTGTCAGGAGCCCCCTGTGTTTTGACAAGGAAATTCCATCTAAAAAAATAGCCACTGTTGGTGTGCTTCCATTGGAAAAATACAAGTGTTTGCAGGGTTTGTGTGCTGCATCAACAGCCTGCTGCGCTTATAGCTTACACATATGTTGAAGTGGATGCACTTCTACTGTTTCGTGTGGTTTGCCAGTGCAGTCACTTCTATGTGGTTAGGCAGATATTAGCTGATATGACTTTGGTACCATTATCTCCAATACCAATTCATCAACAGTAATTCATCACCTCTTGAGTGAACTTTTGTGGCTTTAGACAATCGATTTTTGGGCCGATCAAAACCTGAAGGACACTTGTAGAGTTTTAATTTGCACTAGGTGTAGTACGTGATTTTCTAAATCTTAGTAAATGTTTCCAACCAGAGGTTCAGAAACAAACTGTTTTAACAACAAACAAACACAGTTAGTGAAATTACTGAAATATTTCATTCTCTGCACTCAAGATTCACAGGACCTGTTTAAAAAGAGACATATTCTGTAATGTTTAATGGGGGGGGGGGGCTTCAATTATTGATCAAAGCATGAAATTTGGAGCAACTGGGTCTGGAGAAGTACTTACATTTTTACATATGCTTCTCAGCTATAAGAAAAACACTTCAACGTCATCACAATTTAAGATTAATTTCTATGTTACTATTTTCAAATGCTTTATAAAACGTCTGCACAATAAATTGAGGATGTGCAATACTCAAAGGCTTAGGCCATTCTGAAAAAAATCTATGCCATTCCACTAAAAGTCTATCAAAGCAAATGTCTTTCTTCAGAGGCTACACAATATACAAACTTCTTTTAAAAACACTTAGCATTTCCGTTACTTTTTGTGGTATTAAAATGTCTTTGGGTTCAGTTCAATTATATATAAAGTACACTAAGTTCTCTGTCTTTAATTACAATTTTTCCGATGCCAAAGACTTTAGCACAGCACTGTCTATTGCACAGAGAACAAGAGTTGAGTAGGGAGGAGCACGGCTTGGGTTCATTGAGTCAGTTCAGCCATCCTGTTGGACCTTCCCAGCTCGCTTGTTCATACAGCCACTCCCAAAACTTTGTCTTGCTGGCAACAGAAGCATATGCTTCTGAATAAAATGTGTAAGGGAAAGTGGTGTTTATTTCTGCTAGCGAGGGAGACATAACTTAGTATTAATTAGTCCTGTAAAGTATTCATCACCTTCTGGATGTTACCGTCAGTAACATGCAAATTAGCTAACTTGAAATGACAAGGCAGTTTAAAGGTGTTGCACTGACGGGCTTCTCGCTGATTGTTACTTCCCACTGCATGGCAAACATGCATCACAGGGCAGCCAGAGCGCATATCGCTAGCGTTAGCTAATGACAAATTCGTTCCATCAACTTGATTGCATTTCAGTTACGTTAGAAGACTACAACAGAAATTACTTGTAACATTGTGGTACCATCTGGATAAGACCATCAGACAATCTGTTACTCGTTTGGGAAGGGTATTTGCTGCAAGCTGGCCTCACAACATAGAGAGGAACAGCATGTTGACTCCTTGTGACAGAGCTCTGCTGGCCTGCTGTAAAGAAGAGTAGCAAGCCTGTATTGCTGTCTACAAACTAATAATTGGAATTCAAAATATGGTGTCCTCTTTATAAAAATACCAGCCTTGTGGTTTTTTAGGCAGAATTTGACAGTTTTGTCAGTCAGCTGAAGAGGTTCACTTCTAAATGAAGAGGCATTTTACTCGCCCAAGTCCCAACTTCAGAAGAATTCAAATGATCACAGAAAGGATAGCAACAAAGCATAGAAATCTCGGCTAATTTTTGTTATTTTAATTTAACCCATAATAAACAGACAGTCAAACTTTAACCTGCTGTAAGACTGTTTCACAGGAGAGACATGTATTATGGCAATAAAAAAATCACACAGCAATCACAATTGACTGTTATTTATCAGAAGTTCTGAAATTTAAAAAATGTAAATATTTTGTCCTCAATCGACTCTCAGCAGAGTCGTATGCAGAAAATCATCTGTGTGTTGACCAGGCCTGTCCGTGAGCCTCACCCAAAACGAATCTGGGATCATCAGAGCGGTGAGGATGAGGGAGTCGAATATCTGAAACTGATTAGGGAAATGTTATTATTCAATGAGTCACGCTATTTTATTGATACAGCCCAGGGCTCAACACTGAACTGGTTTATTTGGTCTCCGTTTGTGTCACTTTTACAGTATGTGGTTTAGTCAGAAAATAATTTCTAACTCGGTGAGTGCAGGCATCTTTCTCACTACCCTCCATGAAGGAGACAGGAGGAAGATGCATAGTCAGTCGGTACAGAAATTGTATAGGTAACTTAAAGTGTGGTGTGTGAGAGAGAGAGAGAGATGATTAGGGAATAGGAACCAGGTGAGCATAATGGTGAGTCTGAGAGGGGTTAATGAAAGAGTGTTTGATGGGTGGAGACCAATGGGCTGGGGGTCCTGATCCTAGCAGCATGGGGGGGAGCAGACGTGACAGACTGGTGTGATACACATCTGAACAGAGCAACCCTAGTTTCTGATTAGACTGTATATTTTTCCTGGATGAAGGCAGATTCTCTGACCACCAACGAAGGTAGTCGAAGATGCGAATCATATCATATATGTTTCTTGAGTCATATTTGTCCTGCCCTCTGTGAAAAAATCTGGTAGATAACTTTTTATTGACAAAGAGAGGCTGTTTGGATATAATTACACTGATCTTCTCAACAAGAACTCTTTTTCAGAGCGACTTACAGTAAGTAGTGGGTGCCCACATTTGCATATATGTTTTGGTGCTGATTCCCTGTGACAACTAAACCCAGAACCGTGGCATTACAAACCCATGTTCTACCGACTGAGGTACATAAATACCATGAGGGGTTTAGGCTACCTTCAGCTACAATTCATTCCTGTATACCGTAGCATTTGATTAACATCTGTGCTCCTTCCATGACAACAAATCATTCAGGATACAACAAAAAACATCAGCTGAGCAGTGAAAAAGACAAGAAGTGCTTTTGGGAGAAAAAGGATGTCTTTCAATAGAGTTCAAGACAACTTCAACGTCACAACATGGCGATTTCATGACTAGCTACGGTATAATGTAACAATGAAAACAAATCGTTTGGATAGCTATATTGTGCCAATTGGAGATTGACTTGTAACCTACTCTGCAACTTGACCTGTGCGCCTTAATTGTAATTTGTGATCAGTAAAATAAAGTAATGTAGTTACGAGAGAGAGAGAGAGAGAGAGAGAGAGAGAGAGAGAGAGAGAGAGAGAGAGAGAGAGAGAGAGAGA